>JBCFXI010001332.1:0-60333 GCA_038496175.1 Ampulex compressa | reverse complement strand
TATATATATACCACGCATGAACATATTATACACTAAAAATTCATAACGTACAAAAGTCACGATAAACCCGGTACATTCGCTCACTTCTGGATGACATTTTTTCAAAGACTTTTTTAATATTGTCGTGTGATAAAGTACTTGATGTTACGCGTATGAATTGTAGACACTCCATTGTTTCAACTCCACGTTAAGGGGTAATGCTTGAGTCACGAACGGAATAAGACGTATAAAAATGTGCGACCCCAACGACATTACTTTTAGGCTCAAGTCAGTTCTAACCTCGTTCAAGATATATTTTAACGCACAATACTACGCGGAACAAGCTACGCATTACCATAATCATCCTAATCCCAGGACGGACTCGAAACAATGGCGCTAATCTATTCTCCGCTGGAATACCCCAAGGCGAAACTTAAACCTCGCCAGGTTAATACCCCAGAGATCGTATCCGGTGAAATTCAACCGTCTGCGCGAAGGATTCGGTTTAGCGCCGCTGCAGCAATATGCATTCCTTATTGCACCACCAAAGAAGTACCCTTGCACGGCTAACAAGTGCCGCTGTAACATTTATGCAAGGGCGAAATTGAAATACGCGGTGCGCCCGTGTAAGAGGGAACGGAGTGCGAAGAAACAATAAAAGGGGAATAATGGGAGAGAGTTGTATAAATATATAATAGGAGACGAATATGCGCCGCGAGGAAGGGGAATGGGATTGAGGAACTAAAAAGCTACGGTACAAAAGCCTTAGAGGAGGATAATATATTTTAAAACGTTTAATTTGAGGACTCGAAGGAAACTGCCTTTGACAAAAGACACGCGCTTGAAAGAGCAGAGAATCTTCCATTCTGTAAACTCCCTTTTCACGAAGAAAACGTCTTCTAATACCTGGCATGTCTGCGTGAAACCACATATATTTGGCGGACCAATGTTCGTACAGAATTGAGAAAATATGCCTAGGAAGAAACTAACTTCATTACGTATCGACTTAAACTCCTACTACCACTATGACCACGTAGTTCTTATAGACTTCAGACAGACAATAACACAAACATACAACAATCGAATCAATCGACAATATTAAAGTCCAACATAAAATCTACAAACTATTACCGCTTCAATCCCAAATAACGATATAATATCAAATTCATATTTGCACAAGAGCACCTTGAAAGCTGATCTCTGCATCTTCGCGCTTCAACCGACGATCGTTCAATGCACGTGGTTCTTCCCTACGTTGATAAATGATAAAACCGATAAAACTCCTTCCACGATTCGCACGGTGCAAAAAGTTCGGAGAATAAAAGTGCGATCCTCCGCGAGAGGCGCGGCCGAATCGGTCTCAGATATTAAAGCTAAAAATGGAGGGCTACACGCGTCACACTCGAGGAAGATGCTCTGACCCAATTGTCGATAAATCTCACGGGCTGACGGCTATGTATGCACGTTTGTAATCTTCCATAATAACGGATAATGAGATGCAGTCAGCTTCCTGGGTCTCCGGGTAAAAGGGAGTGCGGCAGAAAACAGATACGTATCACGGCCGATACAAAGGGACGGCATTCTGCTCTTGGGCGACCTACAAAAAGAATCGATTCGACGGCGCTGCCAGGCGGAGAAAGGGAGATGACAGGCCGCGAATAATCATATTCCGAAGCGCATCGCCGATATCTGGGTTAGGCGCCGGCTTTGTTTCGCGTTTTTATCGCCCCCTCGTCCCGCTTTTTTCGGCGCTTCCACATCCGGCTTTCGAATCCTGACCATTGGGTTCAAATCGCTTCCCGTGTAACGTGTATAATGTAGGTACGATAATTCTTCTTCCGCGTTAAAACGATTGGCCGTAGAATAAAGGATGTCAGTGGTGCGAAAGGGGATGATATAATAATAAAAAAACAACTGCTCGATAAGACCACGTCATCTTTTACGTAATAATATAAAAATATAAAATGGTATGTTTTAAATTTACAAGACCACGTTAATCCCATGAGTTACATTGACGAGTTGGGGTCCGCATTCGTTTCATGTGCTATTGTGGACTTTGACGGATGTAACTCGTCAAGAGCTGTTCGCGGCAGATACTGTGTAGTATATTATTAGATTACTTAGTTGCTTCAATCGTGCCTCTATTCTGGTTTGTTTACAATGTTGAATTAAGATGCCTTATCTTCCCACCTTCTCAACAGTACCAATAACAAAGTTGCATCTACAAATCGATAAATCGGAAAGAAGAACATTGAAAATAGTATTCGTTATAGCAGTGATCTGGTAGGGCGAATACCATACTGGATAATATTTGAGTTTAATAAAAGTTATAAATAATTGTTCTCCATTAATATTACATATTAACCTTATTAATTGTTATATAATAATCCAAATTTCAAATGAAACCTTCTCTCTCAGTTCTTACACGTAATTGTTCGGTCGAGCCAAATTAAATGGTATTCTTTGGACGCATTAAATTCCGGTTTATTTATATCTCAAGGGGTTAAGCAGATTGATAGATATGATGTATAACTATGAAAATATTCAAACTGTTACACTTTCATATCTAATCAAATTACCTAATCATTATAGACTTGACTGTTCGGTTTTCACACTCCACATGCACATTTATATAAATATCGTCTTGCCAATACTATTCGTGGGCTCTAACTGCCTTATCCTCCAATATACATAAAGTGGTGAATTGCAAAAATGATACAGAGAATAATACATTAACGCTTTCTTTAGGACTGTTATATTTCTATTACATAAATGGCCTGGAAATATTTAATTAAAACTTGCCAATGGCAATTAACACAAACAACCTGTCTTATCGTCTATAGTGGTACATTATATAACGAAAATTATTCGAAATTTGTTTTCTTATCCCATAATCTCATTGCTCAACACAGGATATGTGAACCCTCCCTCGAATGTACAAACATTTCAAAGTAGGGCCGGATAGAACTCCTAATGTTACAAATCACATTACATTATTGATATATAAAAACTCCGTGAAAATCTATTACCTCCTAATCGCTGGCGCGCAAAGTTAATTCCTAATATTTGGAAAATGACTATGAGAAGAACCGTGGCGTAGAACAGACAATGTGAGTTGAACTAGAAATTAATCCCATCGCCCGAGGTACGATTGCTCCTCTGAGCTCAGCCGGCTTCCCTAGGAGTTCACGACACTCGCATGTTTGTCTCGCAATTAGGACACGGGTGGCAATTAAGATCGAGATTAATCCGCGATATTATTCATTAAGGACTAAACGCCCCTTAGCGAGGACGGTTAAGCGAAGATACTCATTAACTTTGGCCGTTAAGGCGCGGCCAATGCATTTCTCCCGGACGTCTAATTAATATTCCGCCGTAGCGTCGTGAAACGGGCCGGCAGTTAACTATGGGACAGCGATGTTTTCCCAGGGAATAATTGCCCTGCCTTTCTTTCCCGGCAAGATTGTTTTGCAGCATAAATAGCCTGGAAAACGTGGAGGTTCGCCCAACCGAAGGGGTGAAATACGCTGTGTTTTCCGACGACACGCGCGATTGGATATTACTATAGTCACCTCCTGGCACGGTAGAAAAAACTCTTACGGGCAAAACTGGTCGCACTTTGTTCTTACTTTGGTATAAACCGGGAATTCCCGATGGCATCTGTGTGGATGCTATCTGGCACGTTTCAAGTATACTCATATATGTATGCGTGTGTGTAATGAAAATTTATTTACACAAACTAGATGACAAATAATAATACATGGAAAATCAATATGCAATCTTACCTATGAAAATTGGTTTTCAAGTCGTCAATTTAAGCCTTGAGAAATTACACAGGTGAAATTGTATCAAACCAATTACGTTCATTACCAAAAAATACGAAAGTCGTTTTTCACGTTTGCCAACTTTTTTCCGAAATCAACCGTGCCAATAGACAATATATATAAGTCTAGAATCGTAGATTTTTTTAAAATTACTTTTAAAAAATGTATGTGAAGTCTTTTCGAAAGCGCCCTTTTAGGAGTGCGAAAGAAGTAAGAAAAGAAACTGTCGGTGCTCGTGCCGAAGGAAACGAATCTAAAGTTTATGGCGTCGAATCTTATTCACATGTGTGACACGAAGTGACGAAGGAAAACGATTCCCGGGGAAAAGGAAAGAAATTGGCCACTCTCGGCCACTGGGCGATTCTGGCAGAACGACCGTGGTATTCGGTTAACGATCTTACAACAGTGCTTGACCGTGCTTTGAATTTCAGATCAAGGACCAACAGCAGCTTCACCAAGCAAGGATCGCGATGCTAATGATCCTACTGTAAGGAAAGCTTTTCAAACGTTACCAGAAACAGAAAGTTTTTATTCTCTGAAATCGTAAAATCGCGAGAGAAAAATAACTGACTGGTCATAAAAGACGCTGTTTGTTTTTTAGTTCTTCCCAGAAACGCACGTAATGCTATGGGAAGTTTCGTAAAGCAACATTCAAAGACATTGAATTCGTTTTTAATATCATTACGAATCCTCCTTGACAATATTCTTCAAATTTGTTCGGTTCATTAGCGTATATTTTATATTCGTTACATTCAATGCAAAATATATCAAAGGTAATGTCGATTTATTATAATTTTTAACAAAAGATTTTACGCCCATTTATATATAGTGTTCTAGATACGAAGGATGCTAATAAAAAAATGTGCGAGAGCAGCAGAGATAAAAGTGCATTGGATGTACTTACTTTTATATGCATGTATGTAGTTACCTTTCAAAATGGAGGAAAGCCGATACTTGAGCATGGATATGTTGGGTATGCGAATCCGCATCTCTCGTGAGGATCCCCAACAACCTGACTCGATATTCAAATATCAGGTTATAAGCGATATCCATAAAAGCATCGAAAATGTATCCGTTGAACTAAACATTCTTATCTACATATCAACCATTTCTGTACGCAATAAATTTTCCAAAAATACTCGCTCCAATAAAATTCCAGTAATGATATATACAAGTTCATAATAATCATATTCCTCATTTACGTTTCCAGTAGAATATCAATGACATCAATCACAGATACGATAATAAGACGAAATAAAAGGATCAAATTGTATTAAACATCGTACCTCAATAATCACGATATTAACACTACGTTTCGTGTACCAATGAAATCCACGGCTGTATATCCATTGCGCGTCATTAATGGAAGCCCTTATTCAATGCTATCGAATGCCTTCATCAATCCTCTATTAATTCAGCAGTAACATCGGACGATGCGCGTGTATTACGTTAGACCAGCCTGAAAATTCGAAGCCCAAAGGGCATTATCACGTTTTCCCTATCTGAGAGCATGGCTGGTCGGATAAGTTTATCGCACGCGTGGCGCTTTTCCCAGTGCGCCTTACGATTGTATAGTAACCACGGTATAATATCAGCGCCGAGTGGAGCATACGAGGCAGAATGAAATAAACGGAGGCTCCGCGGAGAGCGCCTGCACTTCGATTCAATATTCAAGTATTGGGATCTATGCAATATCAATAAGGTTATTGGAAACGTACACGTCAATGCGCGGCCAAACCCGACTTCAATACCAGGCCGATAGGTACACCCACTCGCGTGACCACGGTGTCGTGTCAGAGCACACGTACGTGTGCTTAACGTGTTGCCGGATACCATGGGACATCATAAACCAATACGAGTGCGACTTTACTGGATAACTTCGCGGCGCACGTATCGTCGCTCACTCCGATATTCGAGCACCGCGGTGAGTTTAATGGCTCATGTCTTCGACGATAACCCGATTGTTGATGAGTCCCTCGGATCGGCCGTTACAGCTAACACGAAAGCCGAGTAGTTCGTACCTTCTGGGATTATTTGAAATTCTGAAATCTTCGAGTTAACGGAACGGATAGCGCTTGGATCCTGTGGATGGTTAGACGGATTTCCATATAAACATCGTATTTCCACGTTGAATGAAGTTTCAATACAGGACAAAATAATGCATTTGTCTCATTGTTTTGTCCCAAGCGGACAAATGTGCGGACAAAACAGAAGTTCCGTTACCGAACTAACTGGACATTGCGGGCTTCGTGATATAAATCGTGATGCGAATCGTAAAATGATTCCCCATGTGTATCAACCTCGCGTCAGAAAGTGCAGATTGCAGATTTGGCGTTCTATGACAAATAAATCGGCCAGATTGAGTTGACTTAAATTAACCAGCGGACAGGGTATGCAGGTGTGGCGGTGTTGTGTGAACAATCTACGGTGAATACATCAGTTTCAGAGAAAATCTCGTTTAACTGCCACACATGCCGTGGCAGCGGTTTTAATAATAACCGATGTAGAAAAAAAAAAACCCCCTGAAACAATCTTTCCACCGTTGACACGTACCGCTGTTACATATCTTTTAAAAGGCTCTCTGTCATTCCGTTAAATCCTTCCAAACTGAAATTATACTTCGCAGAGAGAAACTAGAGAGTAAATAATAGTAGTAGTTTTCAAAGCACTTGAGCTCAGAACAAATACCACCCGGATTCAATGGATTCCAATAGCGACCGATAATTATCCCTTGAAAAATACGAAATTCCCCGCAAAATAAACTCACGTGTTTTTCATTAACGCTAAATCTACCGAAGTGGTCAAAAGTACCGGTCGGTCGTTTTTTTAGAAAAATTTCTGTACCTCGTGAAAGGGCACTTTTTGAGATTTTCCATGATTTTTCCGCAAAATGTGAATCGCTCTATCGATCTATTGTCATCTGTTCTTAATAGCCTCTTTCTTTAGGGCTATATGTGACATACATAAATATGTCCGGATAGTGGCTGATAGATCTAGTGTTAAAGTCAACTCGGAGAAAAATTGATGTTCGTCAATTATTGCGGAATTTATTTAATTGGGAAGATATATTTGTAGACGTACCAAAACTTTTCTTACGGAGTTTTAGTACCGTAACCCTTTTCTTTAAGGATATACATGGTATACACAAACATATTCAGAAAGTAACTGGTAGGTTTAGTGTACCAAACAAGATTTATCGAAAAACCTAATCGTAACATTTTTCACCAAATTTAACCCCATATCGTGGATCGACTCGACTAATTCGTACACCAAAACGCGCAGGTTCTCTTTTAACCACAAACGAGTACCGGTTTCTTGTCTCAAAGCACCGGGAAATCCTGGGTTTTTTCCCTCGAGCAGACCGCATTAGAGCGCGGAGTGCATTTGCAGCTGCAGCTACTTCGCGGGTAAAATAAAGCCCGGCCGGCGCGACAATAAAGGCGGCCCCGCAATGATAATTAATGGATTCACGGAGCTCGCGGAACAAAAGTTCGGGGTAGCATAAGGTCTGGCGCTTGGTCCTTTATTCCTGGAAATACACATAGAACGGTTACGCGCATCCATGCCGATTACCTTAGTTACACGGCAAACAGCGCGATCGAGCTTTTGTTTCGTGCAGCGGTTAACATGTGCGCGATGCAAAATCCACCGTTGCACGAACATTAAACTACTTGCCACTGCCCCGACGTATCTGGATACATCGTAAATATTGATCAAAAGAGGAGGAAGCGAGGGAAGGGAGTAAATATATCTGTTTAAACGTTTATGTATCGTCAAAAAGCGATAGTATTCTTTTACAGTTACATGGTATTGAATTCAGACTTTTTTTTTTATACAGGATTAGAGATTTAAATCCCATTGGAAATATTAGTGTTAAGATTGTGAACGATCATCAGGAATTATTAGCACCGTTTTTCGTACATTCCTCGATTTCTGAACCGTGTTGGAAATTGATTATAATATGTTGAAGGATTTTGCAACGTGATTTACGCATCCTCGATTGATGTCGATGGTCCAAAGAGTAACATAAATGTTAGAGTTAAAATCAAGTAATCACAGCACAGATAATAAGCGAAACTTAAAATAAATGAAAAGATAAATATAATAAAAGAGTACGGTAGTATAATGAACAAAAGCTTACGTCGCTAAAATATCTATCAAATCTCGACCTTTCCGACGCGATAAACGCAGCGCAGACTTAGTCACTTAGATCTCAACTCAAACAGTAGGCAGTGAGTTGATTGAGCTCAACGCTCGATGTCGGGCATTGAGTAAGCAAGAACGAACATCGAATGCCAGAGATTATTACCTATTTGCAGACTTCAAAGTTAATAATGCATTGCCACTGGGTAAGGCATTGAAAGTACATTCACACTTGGAACTATTTTAGCGACTGCGCCTTGAGCATAAAACCAAACTTCCCAGGTAAGAATATAACGGGCGCGTCTACAATGATAATTAATGAGCTCGAGGTACTTGTAGAACAAAAGTTCGTATTGTAAACTCGCTTACGGCTCTCTATAATTTACGGAATACAAAGGGAGGCTATACGCTTCTTCATCGCTGAGATTCACGGTCGAAAATTAAGGTAAAAACTTTATCGATCGTTCCTTCCTTTAAGAAAAGCTTCCCGCGAACAATACCGTGAAAGGTAAATAAATGGCTTTCCCCAACGTATCTGTTCCTGCATCTTTCTAATCGTAGCTAGCGCGCTTAGTGTTTCCAAATCGATAGAACGCAGCGTTGCAAACGTTCGTCATTATCACAGAACGAAAACACACTGAGGTTTCGATTAGAACCAGAAATAAATGTGCGGATATTAAGCACATATACGAACACCACGTGGCCCTGCTTTGTCAAGCACCGGATAAACAAATGACTGCGACACGTGTTTTGCGTATGCTCCACAAAATGAGATCGATGAAGACTATAATTCACAAGATAATAATCGTAATCAACAATTGAAATGATCGTAACCCGTGATATATTATTTCTTTATAATAAACGCAATTTTTGTACAGTATTATTTTAACAGATATCGAGTATGTCCCTCGCTATAATTTGGAATTTCTATGCATAACTCCTAATGATATATTTTATCACTGCTGAATACGTCGCAGAATTTTGTAAAAACATTTGGTACCATATACCTTACATTCGTTATCAGATGGAAAAACTTTTTAGAGGAATTACTTCGTTATACGCCGGACACGAGAATGCACCCTTAAAGTGCATTCTCCGCGCGCCTAACAATAAGGGCAACCTATATGCATCGCATTCAGGTCGATCAGACCGAAATCATCGGCGGATCGATATTTCCAATCTTCCCCCGGAGAAAATAGAAGAAAGAAACGAATCAACGTTCAAAGGTATATAGACCGTGCAGAGAATATACCGAGCATACGTGTACGTTTCGATTTCAAAAAGTCAGGCGCTGGAATCCACGGCAATCGGATCCGATAATGAAAAGCCTATAGTCGAAAATGCAATTTTTCCAAGCTGCCCAATCGGAGTTCGGTTATTCCGATTTTCTGTAATATCTCATATCAAATCCGGCAGATGCGACCCAACCCAATTCGAAAAAGATTTTGTTCGCGTTCATGGATTATTAGACCCTTTGTAATTTTTTTATCATAATTTACTCTGAATAAAATTTTGAGAACGTAACTTAGCCGAATAGAAGTATGTGGAATTTATTAGGTTGAACGAGAGTGCACGAAAAAATGATTAAATGTAAATGAAGGATTGAATATAGGTAAGAATAATATCTATTATACGAATGTAGCTTTATATGTGTTTATGTAGGAAGAGGCGTTTCGTTTCGCAAATAAATTCCTTTAGTTTTCACAATTGTACGCAGTTTTTTTTGCAAATCGATGAATTAAAGTACCACGTGTTAGAGACTCGATTATATTCTAGTTCTTAAGCCACGTTTAATTTCTCGATATGTATGCCACTTGGTACTCAAATCTTCCTAGAGCTCCGCCAAAACTTGCGTGGTAAAATGGCTTTCACTCTGGCTTCGTGACGGACATTTCTACTAAACATGCGCTTAAACACGTTCGTGAAGTGCTTCGAAGCCAGCAGACGTGGATTGTACGCGATAGATGCCAACAGACAACCTGCCATAACTAATCAGACTTCAATTAATGGCCTGGCACGCATTTCGCTTTTACCTTCTAATGCCGTTAGTCGTACGAGGAATATCAATATACGCGAATAGCTCGGTGCAACGTTAATTCGGATTTAAAATATGCTGGATATATTATAGGTACGAATCACTAATATATCCTACCAATGCACCGTTTATAGGCCTTCAATTCTTGTCTTCGATATGTCAGGCGCGATAAAACTCGTCGTATCGTTTAAAGGATTCTTACTGATACTGCAAACGAAGGTGTTAAACCAAAGTACGCGCCATACGTTAATTTACCCTGAATTCTGCACGAGGATTCAAAAGTACGCGCAAATCTACGTTATCTCGAGATTCTTCTTTCAAGTTTCATGCGCGATCCTACTTTCGTCGGAAGTTTCAAGCACCAAAATTCCATCGAACTTAAACTCGAGTAATATCTCGGCTGTATCGACGTCTGGAAAATGGTACCAACAATATTATACAAACAAAAAGAACGCGGTTCGTTGGCGAAAAAGAAAACGGATATAGATGGTGGGCGCTTAAAACTGCCAGTTTTCACAAACCACAGGATATACCACGTAATATTTAATTTTACAATCTGTTTAATTAGTTCTTTTCACGGTTGTTGGCAAAGTTTGTACAAATCGAAGCCCTTAGTATAACATAATGATTATTTCCAATAATAGAAAATAATAATTTTTTAAATTACCTCCTACACTTTTCGTATCTAAAACTCCTTGAGTAATTCGCTTGATTTACTCTTGCATATAAATGTTCCGATAGACACAAATATTCCTGAATCGTTCCAGGTAATTAAAAACAAGCCTCATAGACTTTTTACAGAAAAATGGGGCGCATGTCATAATCTGTTATCAGGTCTCGATCATCCTGCAAAAATTTTCCAAAACCAATGTACTGTTTGGAACATCACATTCAACCTGTAACCTCAACACTCCTACCAGCATATTGGACATTAAATCGCTACATCAATACCGCACGAAACATGTTACATCCGTAAAATCGTAGGAACCGCATTCAAAGCGTAATGCAATAAAACCCTCCAGGTGCGCTCCAAGCGTTAAATGTTAAATGGTTACAAAGCGAGTGGATTATTTCATCAACGTAATGCAAGAGCAAAAAATCGCTTTATCAATGCCGTTCGTTTACAAGCACGATTATTAACGTACCGCGGGCTCTTTTGCAATCGAGGGCCGTGTATTCACATAAGCAATGTTCACGGTAGAGCGATCAGCTTCAAAGCGAACGCATCATTGGGATTATCGGAGAAATCGACGAATTCCGGACGAGAGATCTGCGGGTCGGCTGCGAGTGCCAGGTAGGCGATCAATTCTTTTTTCTTTCCCCGACGACTCGACGAGCCATAGTGGTTTACGCCCAATGTCAATTTTCCATCCCACGTGTCTTTCACGCGTTTAACTCGGCCACCCGCGTTTTCATCCCGCGCGATCGCTCGAGATGCAATCATTCGCGAGTGCAAACGTTCGCGCGTGAACGATCGTCGAACCTGGAGGAGCAGCGATTCTCCGGGCTACTGTGACGTGTAAGAGACTCGATTAAGAATTAAGAGGGAAGAAAACACGGGAAATGGTACGAGAAAGAATAAAAACGCGGTGTATAATATATAGCTGTTTGTAAAAATAGTGTATGAATAGAAATAGAAGAATGGAGTATATTCTCCATCCATTCACAAGAATGGAGGACTGTGTTAATATATTCTCTACATACCGGGTGAGAATTCTGCTGTGAATTTTAGTGGATTAGAAGGACGCTTATATTGAGAGATTCTTGTTACTGCGAAAATTACTGCGAAAATTGTGCGAAAAAGATGCTTTACTTCAAGCATTAATTTGACAGTGGCTTTGCGCGTATATAACAGCAAAGGACATTTTTCAAAGCATTAATTTGACACTTGCTATGCGTGTATTTAACAGCAAAGGACATTCTTCTGCTAACTCGATGTACAAAGTTCCAAGGTGACTTGTCTTATGTTGTCTTCTTGGTCATTGCAAGTTTTTAAGATCTAAAAACGTACTGAAGTCTGTGTCTTGAATCGCATGCGACGCAGACATTAAAAACGTTCAAGAGTATTCAAAAATCACTTTGTGGTCTCTTTGAAAAACTGCACGATTAACTGTTTCTATGTCATCTCGCCGAGAAATATTCTCCAGAAAGAACGTCCCACTCGAGGCAAACCTCAAATATAAAAGCGACGATCACCGTTTACCTCGGCGTATTTTCCGTTTACGCAACGTGAAAAATTTCTATTTCTCATTACCACTCAGTGCAGCCGTCGATTTTATTTATGCTCAATTTGATGGCCATTAATCGCGTCCGCTCTGTCTCCCTCCCTCCCTCTCTTTCTCTCTCTCTGCGCGAAGTTAATCGACGAACAACGCTCACCGCAAACGTTATGAATAAATCAACAAACCCAGAACGTGACGAGCGAACTGACGTCTGCCGGGTCAAAACCCCGCACGTATTAATGACCATTTACGAAGACAATGAAACGATCGATTCGTTTTTCAGAGGACAACGAGTCCACGCAAGATTGGCTATGAAAGTGTGTTAAACGAACGCAGCGATGCAATATCGAAAAGCGACAGCGCTTAAGTCTGGTGACGTATGCTTGTGTATGTACGACAGTACGTATGAGAGTGTGCACGCGAGAAGAAGAGAGATGTTTCTTCGGATATTAGACTCGAAGCGCGCAGTAAGAAAAGGACAGTGCGCGACAGATATAGCAGTATGAGAAATAATAACTATTGCGAGATTACGCGAGTTCTATGTATTTTTTATTATTGAATACATTAATTGTTATTTGAATCGATACTCTACTGTCTGTATCCTAGAAATATAATATTTCACGCGTTCGACCGCGCTGTAAATCGAAGTTGTCGCTGCAATAGGATCATTACGCGTCGATGGCTGTAAGGATATTCCGAGCTCATCTTTTCTATCCTGTTCGAAAGGAAAACAAAAGTCATCGCGATGGTGGCGCGAATCGTGAAATAGAGATACAACGTTAATGTTTTCCCTGGTGGCTTTCCATGAATAGAAATAACTTTAACGCGCCATTCTTGAGCCCCTTTCGTGCCTCCGATTCGGCCGCTTCATTTCTCGCGGTTCCTAGCTTGGTAAAAATTACAGAAACGATCAAAGACCGGCTGGAAGTTTGAAATTGAGAAACCATCTGTGCATGCTTGCTACCCTGCAGTTTTCAAATATGAAACAACCGCGAGCGAATAATTGAGATTCGATTTAAACCCGTGCAAAGGAAATAAAGGATCAAATGTATTATGCACGACTAGACACCAGAATTTTTAAGCGTCGTTTAAATACGGTATCCGGATGTTATATACTTGGTCATACTTCATTGCGCGAAGATTATATACGCTTCGATATTGATGTGTAGGAACTGAAACAAAATCTTTAAAACGATCTTGCGCGCTAAAAATTACATCACTATTATGAAATATTATCGGGAGAATCCTGCGTATTTGAACAAAAATACGGCGTTTGATGAGCGTAGCGCGAGATTTTGTAACTAGTAGCAAATGCATTATCCAATTTTCAAACGCATTTAATTTTCAAATACGCACAATTACACCGACCGAAATAACTATGAATAATTCGTACATAGAGCATCGTGAAATGAATATTACCCAATGGTAACTCGTATGGGCGAAGTGCGCATGCGTTTTGATTTCGATGCACTTCCGTCCGATAATTCCATTCAAACCAACGCCAATTCATATCTGACATTATGTATTAACGTTATATACCTGTATTATATGTTACATGTGTTATATACTGTATTATATATATGTGGTAAAGATATGTTATAATTCATTTAAAAAGCACTGATAACAACAGTATATTACATTTCGAACAAAAATATTTAAGATAGCCACTATATTTAACAAACATCTGTCGCGCACTTTTGCATCACGTGTACACTAATGTTACGCGCACACTAATGTCACGCGCATACAACTCACCCACCACATACACACATACAGCAAGGTAGAAAAACGTGAACATTAAGTTAGGCGTCCATCACTTCCTGTAAACTTATTAAAAGCACAAATCTCCCGGAGGAGTCGGCCGTGAATTTGAACAAACGGCGTGCAGGCTCGCGCTTAATGAGATTAGGAGTGGAATGTAGCCAGATATTGAGAAAAAATGGGGCAGGAATAAATTAAAGCCGCGACGGCCTTTAAGGCCATCGAAATGCCGTCTCTAAAAGCTCGCTCGACGTGAGCGGAGATAACCGAAATTTGTCGCTCGCCCCTTGTTTTGCGCCGTTACGTCCGACGCATCCGCCAGCACGGTGTAAAATACTGCACTCCGCATTGGCCGATACGCTCCGGTTGCAGCTGACGATACGCGGCCCGTGGATTGCACCCCAACTGCGGAATGAAACGTGTCCAACAGGTACCTCCACTGTGCAAGCCCTCAAATTGTTTCAGAATCCTCCGATCACATCAAAACCCTTAACTGGTCACACACTCGGCCATGCGGTGAAGTGGTTGTGTAAACACATATGTAATTCGTATAAGTACCCACGTATAATAATGGTTCTTCATCGAGGCAGATCGAATTTCATACTCGTATGAAATCACGTTGATTGGAATATCTTCATGTACAAGTAAGGTAAAAGCAACGGTAGTTGAAACTTCTTTAAAAAAAGGAAATAAATAAGACAATCACAGGCTGGAGTACAACAAATCTTATTGGTTTATGTAGTGTCGCACTTCAGGTGCTTAAGTGTGAAATACTGCGCATAGTCCGCCATTGAGAAGCGTTGTAGCGACCGATTAATCAAACTCGTGTGCGACTCTTACGATTTTTGCGTATTTTCTTATATGAATCTCTAAGGATTTGGACAAAATGTAAGTGTTGCAAGTTTGTATTATTTAATCATTGAAGGTAAGAAAGGCATTTGTTTATATTTGAAACTTGAAAAGGAGTTTACTTATTAAAATTGGGAGAAAAGAATGCTAAAAGCAACCGCCATCAGGAATGAATTCTTGTGGTATAATAACAGAGGAATAGTTTGTGCAGCGACTAGTAATCATACATTTTACATAAACTTAACTTAGCCTGAGCTATGTGAAAAAATATGCAAAAAGTTCCTTAAAATGTCAACTACTGGTACCTTTACCCTAATGATTTCGTTATTAAAAAGAGACGTTATAAAGAAGACACGAGCTTTGGAACATTGTTCCTGTTCTTAATTTGTTAACCGGATATGACAAATACAATACAATACGAATACAATACCTTACCTTTGAACGACAAAGTTTGTCATAAAGTACGAAATTCACTTGCCCTCCTTTTACAAATCATTAATGGCTTGATTTCCAACAATACCTTTCAGCTTTCAGGAGCATTCTTCCTTTTATTATTATTATTATTAATATAAATATAATCATTCACCTTCTCTTCCTTGTAATCGATTGACTCACATAAATCACGAAAGCTGCCAAACTACTCTGCATAATAATCTTTGAATCGTAGTTTGTTAAAATACTCTTCCCATACACACCGCTGTCAACAACAACAGTGCAATTATTCAAACATTAATCCCTCAATAGTAACCTCGTGAAGTACTTCGCTCATGCCCTCTGTTATTTATAACAAAACGACGATTATTCGGACATTAATCCTACAATTAGAGCTCATTACAGCACTTTACTCGTGCACTTCGTTATATATAATAACATATAATATAACAATGCTATTTATAAGCATACATAAATTATTATAATACAACAGTGCTATTTATAAGCGCGTTACCTATAATAACAGTATCTAAATAACGTATAATAACATTTATCTAGCTACAGCAACGAATATCTCCCGAGTGAGAAAAAATCAATGAACGACACATAAGAGAACGCGAAGGTACTCCGTGAACTCGTAGATTGCGGTGCAAATTAAACAGTCTATTAATCGGCTTTCAGTGGATGCTATGTTAAACGGGGACGCGCTCGAAGACGCGTGTGCATAAGCCGGACCAGGGAAGTAATTGAGATGCGCATTCCTGAGCGACAATGCGATCGAGAAGAACGGGGCGGGCGTGGATTTAAGGAAACAGGCACCTATCGGTAAGTAGGTGCTTCCTGCAATCTGGATTCCGATTGCTACTATCGAGAAGCGGGGATCGAGGCCAAGAAAGAGATTAGAAACGCCAGGCGATCGATATCGAGTTACCGGAGTTAGTCGGCGAACACAACGGCCATCGGCCAGGTTGAAGTGCCTCTTCCCAACCGCGATTCCACTGATCGCCCATTGTGTCCCTTCGAGTTTTACAGCGGCTCTAACCGACCGCGTGGAGAATCAAATTCGAATAAGGGAGAGAGAGAGAGAGAGAGAGAGAGAGAGAGAGAGAGAGAGACGCGAGAGGTGATCCTCATTGGATTACGAATGCCTCTTTAACTCTCTTAAACGGTTCATCGAGAATCTCCTCGATCGCGAAGGCGACGGCGATGAATGGCAGGGATGAAAGATCTTTGTGAAATTAGAAAGAAACTCTTAATCCTCTTAATCCGTTGATCGAGCAATTATCTCTGGCAGTGACACGGATCGAGGTTTTCGAGTGTCAATGGTTAGAGGGTCGAACGACTATTTGTAAGGGGAATATGCCCAATAGACACGGGATTGGATGAGTTAGTAGGAGTGCCAGGCGATTTATGGTAGAGAAATATACGTTCTGTTGTTTAATAATTCACTTCAGTGTTATTTGCTTGTTCCTTTTGTTCTATCCCTACGAACGTGAGTAAGAGTATGTTCTTAGTGGAAGTAAAGAAAGGATAAAATCTCTCGTTTTTTTCATTTCTTTCAAGATAATTTAGCATTTCCTCGAGGTCAGTTAGTACTCGAATGGTGGAGAATAATTGCAATGCCTATTTGTTGATAGCAATGATTATAAATAAAGTATTATACGAGCGAGAAGCAATGCGCAAAGGACGTTAAAGCGTTTCGTATTTAGTGCGTTCGTACATTTTAAATCTAACCGACTGGCGTTAGTCGATTATTTTTTCACTTTCATCACGCTATTTGCGGAACGGCGCGTTCGGATTTCGACCCAACATTTATCCCGTGTAACAAGCATTAAAATTCAAATGGGATCGTGGACGCTGCTTTCCGGCCTTTTTCACCCTCTTTTTTTCCTAACTTGACTTTTACAATATTCGGCAAACGTCGGCCGTCCTCTCGTCGCGATGGGAGCTCCAAAACTGTAAAACAATCGGCCTGTCCTAATTTCCATTGGTAGGTTTTATTTTAGGGAAAAACCGCGTGTCAACCCTCGACATGTGTGACATCAAACCAATCGTCGACTGCAACATTTTGAACGATGAACGAACATTTTAAACTAATCAAATTTTTCAATTTTGCCCTTTTTCAACTCTCCGTGGACACGATCAATAATAGAATACTTGGCCAATTTTTAAGGTAAACAAATAATAAAAATGCATCGCGAGTCAATCGAACGGCTGTTCCAAAAAGATCAATATACAATCCTAAATTATTTATAAATCAGAAATAAAAGAGTAGATATATGTATACAGAAAATTACGAGAAAATTATACGTATATATGATTTCAAAGGTACTTCTTATTGTAAGTTAATGCTTTCTAGAATACAGTTAGCAATACGATACGTAGAGACCAAGCAAATCGTGAAGTAATAGAAGTTTCTTCCACAATACCGAAACGCAATTTTAGAGTGCGTTCAAAAGCAGAATCGGGAACGAAACGGATTCCAAGGAAAACGTGGAGCATCAAACCGCGGCTGTAAGATAAAAGAGCTTAGCGCGCGCCTGGTGCTTCGTAAAAACCATGTTAACCCAATGTAACTCTTCAGCAACGCATCAAAGATGTGGTCCATATTACATTAGACCTTATTTCCTTACATGTAAAGCCTGATATGTAATTCCTCATGTGTAATTCCCTCATATGTAAAGGCAGCTCTTTAAATCAAATGTCCCTCTTTATCCACGCGTCCCCAATTTTCCTGTCCGTGCTGGATCCAGGATATTGAAATTTCCAATTACACGATACACTTAAAGCGTCGAGTCGATGAGGGAGATTAGAAAAAGATAATGGGTTGCAATAAGATTATCACGAGAGCAGGGGGAATTTCATCGTTTATTCATAACTTGTTACCTGCGGTTCGAAGCCTCAGGATCTAATCGTCCTGAAAGCGCGAAAGGTTGGTTCGACAAATGTGGAGGAATCGCGGTGAAAAACTTAACGACGATGGTAACGACTCGAAGGGAAGAAGCGTCGGGGGAGGAAGGGAAAGGGCGATAGACGAGGAGCACTCATCCAAAGCCACTCGAGCCCATCCTCCCCGTGGGCCAAACTACTCGCGAATTTAAACTTGCCTCGAGCAACCCAATGGCCTCTCCACTTGCCACGGAATTTTCCGATCAAAGGAAAGGTGGCTCAGATCTGCATTTGCTTGATCATTCGACAAGGAGAGTATAAAGGTTTCAAATGTAACAATGCGTAATCAATTATATAATAAATCCGACGATAGATTGATAATGACGATAAGAAATTCGACGACCTACGATACTATTTGCTTAACACGTTCCGTGCCTGATCGATCTTTCGTTACTTTCGGACTTATTTTTGATCTTCGTTCAGGCCATGAGTTTCGCCACGCTATTACTATTTGCGCCTAACGTACTTTTTATGATTTTTATAACTGATAAGAAAGAATTTCTATTTAATTCTTGGGTTTGTAAGGGAAATTTTAAATAGCTTGAATAGAAAATTCAGCGTATATGACCCACGCGGCATAGAACGTGTTAAATTGCGCAAAAGTACAAGAATTCTGATCTGCCGCGTACCCTTTTACATAAAAAACATCGACGCGTAGGTATACATGTTGGCATACCAAGCACTAGTAAAATGTACATGTTTTATATAAACTGGCTACGAAATTTGTTGTATGAAAAAACGGTGAGGTATAGCCGCATGTCTTGGTTTCTTGACATTATTAAAAATAGCAGTAATTAACCTTAATATATATATTTCGAAAAAACGAATTTACGGAAATATTATTTTTTGTTAGTTTGTATCGGTTGCATATTATTCGAAACAGTGTTTATGGTAACGGATGAAACTTGCATTCTCTTTCGTGAAAGCTCTACAATTTTTTAAATAATCTCCGTTTCAAAGATATAATTGTAGGGAAGCAGCAGTATGTCGAAAACACTCAGCGGGTTATTTAACATCTCGATTGGTGATGACACTTTCTATTACATAAATATAGACGCGTAAACTGTCTTCCGACACGAATCCTTATGATCAAAAAGCAGAAGAGATATTCTTGGAAATTATGCGAATGGGGCACCCTAATGCGGTTAAGAGCTATTTATGCATCTCGGCAAGATTAAATTACGAGGGGGGCCGGAGGTGCAGCTGCGACTGCATCGTCCTGGACTAATTACTATCACAAAACAGCCTAAACGTGTCACTCTTTATGAGAGATAATGGGAGAGCGCACAAAGCTTTTATCACAATTTATGCGATAACGAACTTCCATTATTATAGCATGCCGATTCTCAATTTTACGTAATGAACTTTACAAGATATTTCGCCCAATCGAGTAATTAAATGTACGACAAGGTGGCCAATTAAGGATGGTTATAAGCATCAATCTTTGCCCTACAATGTCCATTTCCTTTCGTGTAAGTGCGTTTAATTTTCTCCTGATTACTACTTGATGGGGATTAAACTCGATTACACTATTCGTGCCCAGTGATTGTCACTTAGACGGTAACGAGCGATGAAATTTACTACTAAAACTAATATCACGCTGTTTCAAATTTAACCAGCCCCATAATTTTACCGACCCCGTCTAAACTAATTTTGAGTTCCATGGCGCATACCATGGTTACGTACTTAGTTCTAAATTCTAACCTCGTTACGTACTTAGCAGAGTCAGCCTGACACGTAATCTTATGGCCACTGTCCAAGGATCTAGAGCAACCGGGGATGAGGATGCGGCCAAATAGTTTTTATCAAATTATTTGATGCCTGGCATTAATTTATGCCGGGTAAAATTACCAAAGCAGCTCTGCACGACAGTATTGCAACAAACATAATCCTTTTTATAAACCAATTTATTAAGTCCGTAGCAGCTATACTACGAAGGTACTGAAGCAACAATGAAAACTTTTCTCTGCCAACTGTGCTTTCAACAATAAAAGGTTTCGAAACGATTGGCCACCTCATCTGCAGTAGTATGTTAAACCTTTCCAATTCTATTTAATGAGACACACTGCAAACAAAGTTGGAGACATTTATGGTATAAATAGAGTCAGGAAGACCCTGTAGTTCGAAATAAAACGGAAATCGAAATCTGAAGTACTGTTTACCATTAAGATAAATCATTTGCGTACGAAAACGACCGCAGCAACAGTGTATTATGATATCCGCAATATCGGTTGTTTCACGTGTACTCGACTAAACTTCAAATATATTTTTTCTCAAAAACAAAACTGCCTGTGCAATTCCGTTATTCTCCATTTTTATGTTTTAAAACATCAAATCTTGCGTAAACCCAAGGATTGCGTAGACGTGTTGGAATATTATACTACGTCACGTTATCGTGCGCAAAAATTACTACCATTTATTAATGCCAGCCCACACTCCATTTGACCGCCATTATTTCTATTTACACATATCCCTCCTATTTCGTGCCATGGAGTTTCACTGATCCCATTTGTGCCATGAATATCGGTCCACTCTGTATGTGCACACGGGTTGCTTGCACGCAGCCGTATAACCGGCAGTAGACGCGAGCATTTCGATCGATCCAAAGTCTCAAAGGGGCCCTCGAGCAAGGAGGATCTCAGTTTTCGCGTGGCTGATAAGGCGCGCACGATTTCGAATTTGGCGAAACAGCTGAAGCGCGTTGTGCATTTAAAATCGTTGAAACCAGGATGCCTGATTATTATTTCGGCCCGAAGATAGATACATAGACGCAGAGTGAGATACCTTGTTATCGTAGAGTCTCCACTTCTCTCTAATTGTCTTATGGTGTGCGTACGGTCAGGTGCTGCGCACCATGCAGTCCCAGGTTATGAGTCAGAAGCCGATAGAGTGCTGGTTCAATTTACAATTGAGCCATGCAAGCAGTCTTTTGAAGCATGTTAACTCCTTGCTCCTAATCGACTACCTACTCGAATAGATTAACTAATTGATGGAACGACTATAGAAAACATAAGACCTCGAATGGGATACAGTTCGTTCATAAAATTGTTAAAGCAAGGTTTATATTTAAGTAGATTTTTCAAAGCATTTTATCCGTTTAATGTATTATAACTTTTCAAAGTATTTTATCAATGTAAAATGATGATAATTGCACTGCAAGGCTAGATTTTGCAATACACCAGCGAGTGGAAGTCCAGGAGAATCATGAGTTACTTAATCAATGTCTCAAATTATTATTATTATTATATATATATATATATATATGTATATATATATGAAATATATAAATGTATATGAAAATTTATAGTAAAACATTGATAGTACACCCAAGCAGGCCGTACCTTACTAACAACAAAGTTACCATCAAGACAGTAAAAGAGCTATCATCTCCCGTTACAAAACCAATAAACGTCACTATGATTGGTGGTTCGCAGCAAAAAAAAGCGCATGTCCTTCCTCAAGAAGATTCGAAGAAACTCAGCATCCGGCACTCTCCACGGCATTGTCCAATCGGCTTAAATTTAAAACACTCACGACCACCTGCGCATGCGCAATGCATACCTATCCTCGGACAGACCGTACTTTCACACGCGAAGGTATCGCTTCGTTTCAAAAAGCCATTACCCATCAAGATCCTCCAAACCACGATTCCTACGCGTGTTCGACGTAGTCTGCATGTACCGCGTAATCTCGCGGCCATTGTCCGTGGCGGTTGGCCGATAGAATTCGAGGCGGGTTATCAACCGGCGGCACACGAGGCGGTGCATAAGCGAAGGTGCAGCGCCGGCATCGACGAGGCCGACACAGCTGCAGGAGCACCGGGCTAATCTCCGATGCGGAAGCGCAGCGCCGGGGACAACGCGCGGAACAAAATATCTCGCGTGGTTGCCGGTGGACCGCCGGAAATGAAAGGACGCCTTGTTGATATATTTCGTGCCTCGGCTGGGCCGCCGCTCCTGATTTCGCTCAGGAACCGCGAAGGCCTCTTACAGGGTGCTACGGTGGTGTTGTGGATAGAGGCTGCGACTTTCACGTATCCCAATTCGAATGCCGTCCATCGTTTCTGGTATTTCTTTTTAAATTGATTTTTGATACCGACTGCTAAGCTCATTTGGGCTAGGATCTACCGTTTAATTTTTTAGGCTAAATTTGCGCGAGGCTATTGGAGGACAGAGTCTGATGCAGAACTAAGGTTAAAAGAAAAAGTGGCTCATTGCTTTACTATTTCCTAACTCTTATAAGCTCTGGTGGTTCATAATCTACCTTGAACTGTAGGTCTAAGGCCAGATAACTTTAGCGGTTGGTGTCGAAATTTCATTAAAAAAGCAAGCAGTAATCTTTGGTCTAACACAGTGATATATACATACTAAGACCACGAATACATTTATTAATTATGCACACAGTTATTTGGTCTCGCCTGATATTGTAGAGTTGGAATTTCTGTCAATCAGATCAACACTATGCGGAATAATCATTTTTGGTCACTGATGTGCGGTTCTATTATTAAATGTTTAAGATAAAAACACCAGTGGTTGACACTGTGCTGGTACTTGACACTTTTTCAAAAAAAAAGAAAATGAATAAGGAAATGCCAAGCTGGAATACATCAAACCTTATTAGTTTATACAGTGTCGCTCTTCAGCGGCTTAATTGCGAAATACTGCGTACAGTCCGCCATTGAGAAGCGTACTAGCGCCCGGTTAATGAAACCTGTCCGCGACTCTTACGATTTTTGCGTATTTTCTTATATAAATCGCTAAGGACTTGGTTAAACTGTAAGTATCGCAAGTTTGTATTATTCACATTACCAAGACTAGTTCATTAATTGATTTTTCTCCCTATGTCAACTACTGAAACAAAAGGAGGTTCACTACAAGATTTTTCGATTTTACTGGGTATCAACTATTGAATCAAATTTTACTTTGAAAGAAAAAAATTTACTACCGCCATCAGGAATTAATACTTGTCGTAATATAATAGAATAATAGTTTTCTACCAATCATAACTTTTCCATAAAGTGAACTTAACCTGAGTTATGTGAACGAATAGGCAAAAAATTCCTTACAGTATCAAGTACTACTACCTTTACCTTACTGAATTATGAAATTAAATTAATATTGGAAAATTCTAAAGTTTAAGGTCATGAATTAAACCGCATGACTGAAAACCGACTGAAATCTAATTCTACAAGGCAAGATTGAATTAAAATAAGTGTGTGAATATTGCTTAGTTAGAGCAAGAATTACTGTTTGTACAATTACCGGTTCTTAAACTGACAGCGAGTAATAAATTTAGGAGTACATGTACCTATGGGTTAATTAAAAGAAAATAAACCTCTTACAACGTGCCGCGCGACTTTGCGTTAACCTCCAAAGTAGGGACTTTTACACTGCCAACCGCTCCGTACGGAATTCATTGGCTTCAAGCGGTTTGGAATTATTGCTCTCTGAATACGTTTATTTGTGTTTCGAAGCAAGCAGCACGGCGTTATCTCACATTATTACGCACGTGCAACGCGATATTTGAATCGTTCGTCGCACTACGACAGCTTATGGTTCGGACTTTAAAAATTAAACGGATTTCGATGACAACGATCCAAACACCTTTGTCGCGCGTTCATTTCCAGTCATGTAAACTGTGGGTTCTTAATCTGAAGTTTACGGAAACTCAAGGGGGTTTTTAGGGCGTGAATCCTGAAAAGATGGTATGTACACATGTGTCGTTACAGGTGTAAGGTGATAAATGTAGTTAGTAATAATTTTTCAGAATTTTATAACTTTCCGCCTTATCGCTCACCGAACCACAGTTCAGTGTTCTCATTCAAGATAACCAGCAACAATCCGCATATCGACGTGTGTTTTACAAGTGAAATTAGTAATCTCTTATGTACACGTATTTTCAGTTATTTATTACTGGTTTCGATAAAAATTATCACCTTCAATTTCTATTTAAGTTTACGTGTTTAAGAAAAAATGTCAAGAACCCTCGTGTATCGCAAAACGGTGCAAGGTGAAAAGTTTATCGGCACAAATAGTTAACGTCCTTTCGAATTAAGCAGTAAGGTAATTTAAATTGCAAAGTCCAATGCTATAAATGTGAAACTATGTAAAGTATAAAATCTGGATAATTATCCTCCTCTTTAGTTAAATTTCAAAACAGTATGCACGCGTTAATGTAACGTACTGGCATACATCGATATACCTTTTTAAGTAGCAACGAAAAACACGAGTATAATTTTGGAATCCTAACAACCGGGGGGCGCA
Organism: Ampulex compressa; assembly: GCA_038496175.1. Lineage (NCBI taxonomy): Eukaryota > Metazoa > Arthropoda > Insecta > Hymenoptera > Ampulicidae > Ampulex > Ampulex compressa. The sequence goes on along the minus strand of JBCFXI010001332.1, from coordinate 35,876 downwards.
ATAAAAAAAAATCCCATCCGGAGTATTTGAAGAATACGTCACGGTAATATTTCAGGCGGAATAAGCTCGTTAAAATATTCGGTTAAAGTACGTGCTGGAAATTTTTTGCAGTTCACACAGTTGATCGTCAAAGAGCGATAAAAGGAGCACGCCTCGCCATTTATAAGCTTCCCGGATAATTAATTCCCCCGGAAGATTAAAAATCGCGCAAGCGAATATTTCATCAAATTACTCATTGGAAGCGCTATGTTATTTTTCTAACTCCATTAATTTATGCAAACGAATTCCAATTTCTCATTCCGATTGTCAGGAGATACGGAGAAAAGTTTGAGGCTGGTGTTAAAGAAAAGAAGAAGACGAAACTAAATTAAATTCAATACAAAAAGGAGAATTTCACAAAACTTCTCCTTTCGTTTTACGAAAGTCAATCTTCTAACCGCGGATTGTTTTACGAAAGAAAATGCATCCAATCAACGATTATAATTGTATGCGCTGAAAACACGGTATGTCTTTCGGTATTACGTGTTTTTTTTTGCCTATTTTATTTTTAACCGGCTGACGTACGAAATTTGTTTCGCGCATGCAAAAGCCAGTTCTCGTGACGTAACTCCAAGCGGAAAGCGACTCACCTAGAAGCGCCTGAAACAGTCTGCTCTTGAAGATCCGTATAACGCGCTCAATAGCCAATCGCAGCTGCTTGTCCTGAGGCCTCGTCAGCTTGGCGTGATAATCTTCAAGTAGCTCCAGTGCTCGGTGAGCCTCTGAAAATAGAGGAATACGAGACCTTCAGCCATGTCCGTTACAGTGCCAGTTCGTTTTATAGCGTCTGAATCAATAACAACTTTCTCATTGCCCAGCACAATCTCGATAACTTCTGCAACACCTACAGATGCTTGTCAACGACAATATTCAACAATGATCAACGAATGATCACGGCTTCGATAAACACCACGCAGAAGAATCAACGAATTGAAACAATCAATATATTTTTTATGAGTATATTATGAAATATCATAACAACACTTGAATGGATTTAAATCATTCTCACTGACGTATGCGGTAGTAATGTAATTCTAAATCGATATAAGCACCGACGAACATAGATTAAAACTTGATTAAAAAACCCTTCTTCCTTAGATTAAAAGAATCTATAGAGAAAAATATACATATAATATGTAATCTAATAGGAAATATAGATAATCTTACATGATCAATCTCGAAACTTGCCCTTGCAAACGGTTCCATTAACTTTAAGCTACAGGTCACATCTTTCACTGTTACGAAGGCAACGAGCGATCAAGGTAAGAGAAGCTATTACTCGGTATGCTCTTCGTTTGCAACTGACCAGAATCTACATGCTATGGTCCTTATCGCTCTACGACGCTCAATCCCTGTCGTCTTCCAAGGACCAAGCTGTAATCCCTCGAGGCAGTATTATATGTTTATCGTGGAACAAAGCAAAGCCAGGTCCAGAGAGACATCGGTGCCACGGATCGACATTGTAAACAGAAGAATGCAAATTCCCGTCTTACCGGCAACGTTATAGAGAGCAATATCACGGGGCAAAGAAACGCGCTCTTTCTTATAAACGAAGAGGCGGATCGCGTGGCTCTTCCTCCCCTTTGAACCGTTCGTTAAAAAGAGCTGCAGCGTTTCTTGTATAATAATTCGATACATCGTACTGGCCAAGGCACCGTATCCGTCGACAATGTTTTCTTTGTGAACGACGATGGTAGGACGATCCTACGATTTGGATGAGCGCCCTTTGTCGAGGATGCTGGGGGCGAGGTGAGAATAATAAAGGCGTATCTTTTATTTAGCATCCGACACGGCGTTTGAGCACAAGCTGCGCGCACTTTTTGTTTCACGCTGAAACGCGTGAAGGCGTTGCAAAATATTTTCGATACATATTTATCGCCACGTCTGCGTGGTATGATTTTAGAGGATATTTCTTTGTTATACCTTACTCAATATATTTCTTGATTATAAAGCATTATTTGCCAAGACTAAAGCGAAGGATCGACGAGGGCAAGATGAAATTAAGGTTATTCTACCCTCGCTCTTTAAACTCTTTTATATTGCTCGCCGCAAAGAGCATCTGCTACTGATGTAGGAGAATAAGCCGGTAGCAAACTGCTCGGGAGACATAGTGAGCCCATGTCCAGAACAAATAATAGCAATTACATTGGTTTTGCAGGGGGATCGCCGATGAAAGGGTTCTCTGGCTCTTCTTCAGCCCTCCTTTATTCCCCCAGTGAAAGGCACTCAACCTACAAGACCTGCCATTACGGCAGGTTGCAATACAACAATGGATAAAGCGTCTATCTTCTTGAATTCTTTAAAGGATTTATTAACAACGCATCTCCAAAGCATTCTGGGCGCTTCCACTTTCTGAGGGTACATAAAAATGCGCGCCTAGAGAACGAAGAGTGGAAATATAACGAGGGCAAGGAGATGCACGGAGAGTGGTAATTAAGTGGCATATAAATAAATCTGCAGCCATCGTAGAGGCGCAAGGTGAAATACTCAAAAATCACAGATAAAACGATAAGAAATTAGAATCGTGAGCAGCTGCTCAATCTCGAACGCAATTCAGCGAGTCCATAGTGCTTGGTGGCTCAAAGTGGAACTTTCCAGATCACAGCGAATGATATTCAGTTGGCACGCCTTTGCTTACACTCGTAATGGATGACGGCGTTTGGTGTTAATGATCTTCCTACTAGCGATTCCTGCGTCTAAAGCGGCTGCACACTTGTTGATTCACAGTGTCTCGTAGCGAATCCTGGAGCAAGCACGGATCGATCGTCGGTTATCCTTCGTACGTTCCTCTATTGGCTTGTCACGGATTCCCCAAGAGTCACTGACCCCCTCCACCTCCGATATAACGTAGAAACAGAAGTGTCCAACCAATAATGTAAACGCATATATATGTATGTATGTATTTAATAATAGAACAGAATATTTAATAATCAATTTTAGCGATTACACAAGCATCCATGTTACTTATTCATATTCTTCACTTTGTATGAAGAATCCTTACAGATGTCATTCTTCATCACTTGCTGCGTGGTATTAATTAAAAATATTCTAATAAATAAATCATAGATAAACATTTTTTTAATATAATTATAAATGAAATGTTTAATTACAAATGAAATTCAACCAATAATCACGTTCGTGCCTGGTACCATTTTACCAACTGCAAATGAATTCTACTTAAAACGTATTCGAATTCAGGAAATGTACGTCCAGAAAAGGGCATCCTGCGGGCACCATTGGATGTTACTGGTCGTTCATTCGTATAAAAGGAAAATGTCTTCCGTCGATTGAGTTTGGAAGATCGCCACTGTCGAGCTGCTGGTTCTCGAAGGAGCAAAAGGAAAGGAGGAAACCTTTGCTCCTCTCCTTTCTATTCCCATCCCCTCGATTTGTCCACAAAACGATTAAATTGACCTTCCACTGAATGCATGATACGAATACAAGAACCAAAGACGAATTGGCATTTCTTGCAAAAAAGATCCTCTTGTGCTATGACCGTCCTCAAACATATCCCGTCTCGTTCTGTATTACACAATGTGGACAAATTACGAATCTAGTCCAAAAAATGTCTACTTTCTTTATGCACGAAAACATTTCTTCTAATAAAAAATGTAAAAAAAACGTGTTTCGTCTTGCACTCTCGAATAAAGTTGAAATGTCATGATGCACCGCGCGCGTTCGTCACGGGATGAACCGTTTAAAACTTGTCGCTCTACCCGTGACCGTCACGAAATAAATTGCTAATAGGTCAAGCAAGCAGTACTGCCGCTTTCCGCATTCGACTTTTTACCAAAATCAGAAGTGACCCGTTGTTACATCAATTCCCACAAGCCCATAATCGCTTTACTAATAATTTTACAACACGCTCGAACGTGAAAATCGTAACGGTTTCCAACGAGCAGATATTTTTCCAGTGGCAAGCGCTCAAAAACTTCCCTTTCTGGGTCACGAGTAACCTTGGTCTTTTAATTTTTCCTGCGAGCAAGTGGGGTAACAACTTTGCCGCCCAGAGTACGTTAACTCTCTTTCCATTGTTAATTTCCGACGCTAATATCCCGGAGAATTCGTTTACCGCGTTAACGTTTCCAACGGGCTAATGCTCGGCGGCCTGCAAAAGTTTGAGCGGCCAGTAACGTTCGTGCGACAAGAAAATTCACTCCTCGATGAGCAATAAAGCCTCTGCTTAGGACATTTAGGAGAACATTCGGGAAACAATCTCTTCGCCGTAACGAGGAGTAAAAGTCGTGGCCCGGATAATGAACCGGATGTTTGCAACGGGCGAACTGACAAAATTAGCATTGGCCATTACGTTAACGCACCCTTGTTAACGATCCAATTACCAGAAAATATCCTATTTAAGGAACGACCACCCGGCTGCTTCTTGGGAGATTATTCCACGGCGACTGCCGCTTTTAGGGACCCCTAGGAGGAGGCTAATTGCTAACGAAAATTTCCAGACGCGACGAAGCACTTTTATGTTGCACACGTGATTTGCATTAATGTGATACAATTAAATACTCCTGTAGGTCCTCAAGTTTCAAAGGTCTTGCATGAGATTTGCGTTAATCTGATAATCTGTGAACTGGCGTAGGTACATGTCGCGAAGCCAGCGAGCATCGTAGAAATCTGTAGTGATTGGGGAATACAAAACCTATTGTTATTGTGGAATGGAACGTTTTATTTGTTGTGAAAGGTAAGCATATAGTTCCAAATATGTATAACTACTGTTGGGATTCGATTATCTTTATTTCTTCGTGAACTTAGATAGGTTTTAAGGAACTCGTGCCACTTATAAAAATCAGATTATCTTAAATATTATGAAGAAGATGTATTCGCTTCTTATTTGTTGTACAACACACTTTGTCAGTAGTTTGATTTTTCACTAGACACTTTTATCGATGTAGATTCAATGTTTTGATCGTTATGCGCGATCCTTATCAAGCTACGTAATAATGAAAACACTATCGATTATTGAAAACTTCAAGCATCTACCGAATTGAGGGTATTTGTCAATAATATATATTAATCTGTGTTATTAACATACCAATTATTAGTAGCCATAAACCTAAGTCGAAAAACGAATGCAAACACAAAGTCCTAAGAAATATATAGCGAACAGATCTTTCTCAGCGATCTTCAGATCTCTCAGCAAAAATATCTGTTGTCTTAAACATAACATTCAAAGACTATCCAGTTTTCCTTTACGGACTCTTCTTGCAAACAGTACCAGTAATAAAAAAAAAGAAAAAATGAATCATACCTTTTCATAAATATTACGTTCTTCCAACATAAAGCACGTATTTATCCTTCCTCAAAAGAATTCTCATAATATCTCCAGGTTACAAAAGTCCGAAATCGTACTATGCTCCACCATTTCATTCCTCTACAAATCCTCCTAAATCAAAGATAATGAGAATATCCTTGATTATCTACCAAAGCAGATATTGTTTGTGTATCCTCGTGCGTACAACGTGTGCACACGTTGTGCACACGAGGGTTGCGGGGCGGATTTCTCGAGAGTAATAACACGGCAATGGGTACGTCGTCCTGCTTCTCGAGCGGCAACGAATCCATGCCAAGTATGGCCGTTTATCTCAACTTTATGGTCCATCCTTGCACGCGCCGCGCTTTATGAATTATAAGGCGACATCCGCCATGCACGGTATTGCCAAGACGAATCATCGATCTGGGTATCGAGGAAGTATCTCGATCGTGTCAACAGCGGGGACTAGAACGCGAAATTAGGAATGAAGAAGGTTGGAGATTAAATTATAGCGTTTCGTAGAATTTCGAAGGTAAACTTTGCTTAATGATATGGTATAAGAGGTGGAAAATATAAAATAACAGAAGGTGGTGGCCTGGAAGAGGAACAGTACATTTCTGACTTTCTTCTTCATTGCGTGAAATGTACGCGATATAATCTGAATTTGATTATCAGATCCACGTGTATGAACTTGTAGTGTACCTCGAATACTCGCACTTTCTACAATCTCGTTGAAGACTGCGTTACATTCTGCCAATGGCCGTGCTAAAGCAATGAAAAGATATCCTGTTTATTCTAAACCATATAAATCAATATTGTACGAGGTGGGAAAATTATAATAATAATGAGGTGGTGGCCTAGAGGAGCAACGAGGAAAAACACTAGACTTTTCGTAGCATAAATGTATTTCTTCTGTGGCGGCTTAAACTCGACTCTTCTTCCCGACTCTTCACGCTAGACTTTTCAAATTCGAGTGTTCTCTGAACAGTTGCCCTGGACAGTGCCCCAGTCAGGCATTTTCCAATGCACACACATACACACACATTCATACGTTCGTAGAACACTTAAAATTCCTATACCCCTTGTATATATTTTCTTACTTTCTCCTATTGTATGAGTGAGGATCGAAGGCACCCATTGCAGGATAGACATAATCCATTCGAAGAATAATGAGCCTCTGGGACTGCATTACACTTAAAATGGATTACTTCTATCCTGCACCCGGTGTCTTCGATCCTCACTCGTACAATAGGAAGAATTCAACAGCGGTGGTTTACTAATTGGCTTTATCAGTATCGCGTCATTGAGCTTTGAAAAGGGGAAGAGCGTTTCGTATTCTTCGAACATCAATTTTTCTTACGCTGTGAATTTTTCATAGCCCTTGCATTTGTAAAACGTGAAACTGCGCCTCGAAAGCCAACTCTAATAAAGGACGTGACTGACGCTTTCTGAGGAATACAACGCAATAGCTCGCATCGTCCAGGATTTATGGTTTGCTTTATTTATAGCAATACCGTGAATTTGTGAGCGGAGCTCGCGTCTCGATAGCCTTTTTATTAACTCGGTAATAAAAACCAAGAGTCCAGAGTCAACAGTAAACTTTTCTGTACAGAAATCAAAATCCATCAAAGTTTACCAACGCAGTTTTATGTGAAAGACAAATTTATCGATCTCGCCCTTCGTGGTCTCAATTTTCCAGTGCCACTGCCCTTCCACTGGCTGAACCTTTTTCGAGACTCAAAACTGCATGCAGCCTAAAGTCTGATCAAGACGATGATCCCTATTAAGTAGCACCTTGTCGACTGCGCATTTTCGCGCGACGATTTAAAAAAAAAACAAAGCAGGAAACGAAGGAGGGGGGTGGGGAGAAGAGCGAAGAGAGCCGACGCGCTATTATTTTCGACGTTCATTAGTACATGGACCAGTGACACAGTTCGCACGCAATAATTAAAGGGTCGCCGCCTCCCGCGCACGTCTAATTAAAGCACGCTAATTATCGAACTAAATTACGGTAGTCGTGGCACCGCGGTACTTCCTTGTCGACGACAGCGTGCCAAGGGTGAACCGTTTAAGGAGAATGGCAATTCCAAATTATATTTTGTCCACGCTTACGAAATATACGATGCCAAACTACCGTGAAGCGTTTTCTCTTTGTACCGTGGAGAGTGCGCAAACGAACGTGAAGATATCATTCTGGAATAAAGGGCATGACAATTACAAGTAACACGTTTTGCTGATAAAATCTCCTGCTCCCTCTTTGCCGCAAAAGAAACATGTTTCTAGTACTCAGTGAGATACACAAGTGAATGAGGACACTTTCCAGGGAATCGAACCAAAGGCAATTTCAGATACAATTTTCCCAATTTCGTTTCGAAAGTAAGCCATTAATCTCGATCAAAGTGTCCTCTTCTACGGAGAATCACGATTCCTCTTTTTTTTTTCTACCCAGAACGAGAGATGAATGTACAAGCACCATTTTTCAAAAGAGCAAGGCGAATGGCGCATATCCGAGCTTCCGATACAAACATTCTCCCTTCTGTAGATCGTCTGCGGGATTAAGCTCGATAACGAAATCCAACGTATTCTGCATATTCATGTTTAAGATCAACGATGAAAATGCAATGGATAAAGAACGACCGTAAAAACAACGAGAGGTGTTCTTGGAGGTCGGTTCATGCAAATCAACTACAGGCAACGGCTCGTACATTTGTCAACCTTTATGAAACCATATATAAGGGCAAATGGAACGCTACTTGTCATTTCAAAACCCGTGAAAAATGGCACGCAAAATGTCCTCGTGACCGATGATCCATGGTATCCTGACGTGCGTGTACGAGGCATGACCCAGCGCCATTCCAACTGTGTATGGGGGAGGGGGGATAAAATTGCGAATACAGCTTGGAATCGTACACCACTCGAATAACTCTTACGCAAAGCTCGTAACTGAGAATACGACGTACGCGTTTATACGCGTCGTGTACATCGCTACATCGATCAAACTTGGCTGACACTAAATCAACTGCCAAATGTCCAGGCTTGTAGCATTAAGCATGTACGGTTAATTAATCAAAACAATATCGACCCGAATCAGCAGTTTCTATTCTTTTTTAAATATTTATTTTAGTCATATGTGCTGTTTATTATAAGAATTTACTGTCTACCTGAATGGAGCATCTACACGAGTCATGTTCCAAGCGTATGCAAATTGATACGTATGCGCGAAATACGAATTATCATTTAATTCATTTCTTAATATGAGTGGTACAAACGTTTCAAAACATCGCACGTACATTTCGCGTATATAATCCTCGAATCAACAAGAAAATTCCTAAGAGCCATCAATAAAATGGTGAAAAATGAGACATTTAACACTAGCATTCTTTAATGAAGAATACTCAACGAAGTGATCGGTATTTTATCCCTAGCGCGAATTTTACGTGAATTGGGGAATTTAGGTGACACAAAGAATATATATCGTGACTGTATCGTCCCATATAAGCGAACACACTGATATCGGGGAATAAACTCAGAAAATAAGCGCATACAATAATTGGTACAAGAATTATGGAACTTCGCGGATGAAACTCGTTGCGCAAATCCAAAAGACAGTTTTTCCCTTAAAAGATTCCACTTTTCGGATCGACCAGTGCGCGTATTGCTGCGCACGAGCTGCCAACTGTCCGCGAATTATTCCTGGGGTTAGACAATAGAGCCAAGCGAGATGCAGGCTAATTCTGAATCATGCGAATTCAGAGGGGGGGCGGGTGTTGAATTCGCCGCCTGCATATTTGTTGTATCGTCTACCGCATAAGATAAACAAGCCGGTGGCGGGACGCAGATTTTCCAAATTTGCTGCCAACCGGAATATCGGACTGTAGCCCTGGAATTATGTAAATTCGTGGTAATTGGAATCCCGGCTCGGCCATGTCGTCTGTGCACACCTCCAGCAAAGGCAAGCGGTTCCAAACAGAGAAGAGATATCGTGTGCATCTCGCGCTTTCTGCTCTTTCGTCAATGCTCTTAATGATTATAATTGCACACCATAGAGAAGTCTTGACTTTCGTGAGAAAAGAAAAAGAACAAACTGGGTATATCAAAATTCATCGTGATTATAATATAATATATATAAATTAAATCTTTCCTAATAAATAAACCTATAGTAATTTATTTAGTGAGTGCATTAATAATGCCAAACGTAAAATACATTAACCATTTCGGTGATGGGGTCCTCATATGAGGGAACACTAAATAAATGATTAGTATGTATGAATTCGGTAAATTTGACCGTTTTCAAACGTTGTCCTGATATTATCACAAGCATAGATTCTATTTGAGAACAGTGCTGACCTCTTCTGCCAATTTGCGTTATCACAAAACAAAATTTAATAGGCAGATTCAAGTGGACTCTTCCCAGTCGTCTTTGTACCTCCCGTGAACCGTGGATAATTTTGGACAACTAGTGGCTGAGAATGATGTACGTTGGAGGAAAAAATGGCCACATATATATAAATTAATGATAATAATAAAATCTTATAAAATACTTAAAATTCGCAACTTATACTGCACGCGCTTGAACATAATGTCCTCACTTGGAGACGCGTTACACCCCCTTGAGGAGTCCGTAGGTATATTTTATACGTCTGAAAAATCATCCTTTAATTCCATAGAACTGGTCAGCAAAGTCAAGATTTTTATTCCGGGGGAAAATAATTCGTGATCGAAAGCGTGAATGTACAATTCCTGAAGACGTTGCCTTCAGCTGTTTGCAACGCATTCGTGCTTTTATGTTACAACTTATATATGCAAACGTGTGATGTATGTCAGTGTGTGAATATAGCCAAAATGCATAGAAAAGGATAATAAAGACAGTAATGAAGCGCGCCTTGAAAATCGGATCGTGTAAAATAAAGTATAGCCTTGCAAATAATTTGGAATAATCGATCACTCCAAACCCTGATCCCTATATCAATAAATTGAAAACGTAAATGTAAACATGCCTCTACTTGACAATATCACTATTATCTCTAGCTGCAATCGAATAATGCATATACACTTGTATTCCCGTTCAGAAACTTCATAAAACAAGTGAGAAGGAGAAATTGATGAAAAGAGAGTTTTAACGACACAGTCAACGCTCGTGTTTTCTTCCAAACTCACGTACTTCACAGATATCGATTTGGACCGTAACCCGGAGGACAAATACAAACTTCGAAAAATATTGTACGAGGTGGTCAAATATCGCCCTCGCTCGAGCAAGAAGTACGAAATTCGAAAAATATAGTATGAAATACTCGGGTATGCTCTAGAAGTTAACAAAGAGAGGGGCTGCAGTCGTAAGTCGTTTATGCAGTTGGTTGCAATCTTAGGTGAAAGGTAGCTGGCCCATCAGAAGGATGTCAGATTCACGTAACCTCCACATTGGACGAGGGACAAGAAAGGAAGGGCTCGAGAGCACAAAGAGAAAGGATTTCAGCCTCTCTCACTCTGGCATTCGGCTTCGCTCCCAGGAAGAGAAAGCGGATTCGTGACGTCGAGTCAACTTTTCCACCTGCTACCACTCCTACGACGGCCCTCGTCTTCCTGGTTTTTCTATTTACGACACCCGACTCGTTTGTCCTCCACTCGCTTTGAAGCAGTGGCTTTGCATACGCCCCTCTTCGCGCGGTTTATGGTAAAATGGACAACCTTCAATTAACTTCACCGCCATTTGGCCAAATCCTCTCCCTTATCTCTGCTGGGCTTATTCTTAGATTTGGTTCGCCACTTTCTTGGATACATCGTCAATTGAAACGACGAAAGTTAAACTGTTATTCTGAATTCATTCCTTGATAAACGGTGGAGTTATTCGTGTGCTGAGGAAATCGTGATCGTTTGCTTAGGGACATTTTGATGACAATAATACATTTTTGCGGTCTCCAGGAGCAGCATACTCGTACGCTCTTCCAGTCTTCTTCTCTTATTGCACGAATAAATGTGGACACTTTAGTGCGTTACTCGACAGATGAAGGATTAATGTGATAATAATAATTAAAACTTGAAATTAGTATTAAGGAACTTATTGGCATTAAGCTGGTAAGTGGACGATATAAGGGATATAGGCGTTGAAAAAAATCGCGCGCTGGAACGTATTGATCGATATTGACGTGTTAATAAAACTAAAATATGCATGAGGATGGAGGAAGCAGCGATATCAAAGACACCTACCATACATGACTCTATCTAATCGTTTATCAGAAATACTTAGATATCGCATTACAGCGAATAAATCAAATATGCAGTCGAAATATTTTTCCGACTCACAAAAATAATGCTCCCTCTTTTTAAGCACATTAGCCACCTCACGATGTATAGTTTTTCTACTGCAACATTGCTTTCCATAACTTATATTCATCCACAACATAATAATTCTCTCTGTCTTTACAACCGATCCTATCGTAGCTATATATTTTTCTATAGCTTCAAAAGTGCGACGCAAAGTATTCGAAAATTCGCGACAATCCTAAAAAATAATACTGTAACGTTTTACGCCTAAAAACGTATTCAATAGTTAATTCCACTAAAACCGCGCCCTGGCTCGCCATTTGACAAGGACTATTCCACGCTTGGGATTCACCTCGCGCTTTTCAGCTCCCTCCTCTTACTCACCATGATACTCGATATGTAACAAGCTATGGAAACCATCCTGAAATCGAATTCTTCGATCGACCCTTCTTTCCGCGCCCGGCGAAACGAGAGAGCGTAGGAGCGTATCGGTATTTCTATGGGCACACTACATTTGTCAGAAATCGAACTAAAGCACGCTTCGGAATCCACACACGGCGAGGGGAAGCCTACAATTTGTATCATCCATCACGGCTTCCCGGAAAGCCGCGCTTTTTCGTCATAACAGCGCAGGAGCCTCGGAGCTAGAAAGCCTGGCCAGTCGACGATGGTCGCGAGTTATTGCGCTTTAAGGTGAGACGTAAAAACGCGGACGTCGCGAGGCACAGCGCGTACCACGAGGCGTTCTCCGCAGTACGAAAATTTCGTTACAAGCCCCACCCCCTTTACGCGGCCCGCCCTGAATTTTGGATCATCGCCCATGAAACGCGACCGTGCGGGGTTTATAGCGAGAGTCGCTGTAGAGACTCCGGAAGCGAGGAAGGACAAATGGCGCCTCTGACATTCCGAAATACTTCTTTCGCAGAACGTGGCGCAGGCGAATCTCGACTCGCGAGCTTTCGGGAGAACGAGGAAGGATTCGTGTTTATGGATATTACGAGGACGTATAAATTCCTCTAAAGAGGACGGGAACTCGGGGTTGTAAATATTTGTAAGTGCGGTCTTGTAAGATTTTCACCAATATCCCGGATACGGAAAGAGATTCGTGCAGCTTTGCTGTTCTTATACAGAATAGATCTACTTGAAGTCTCTAAATATCGAGTTGGCGCGAAAGTAATGGCGGTTTTAAATCAGCTCGAAATATGATCGATATCTCTCAAATAAGTCAATATCAAAATACGATCGATATCGCGGGTAATCAAAATTCAAATAGCCCGATCTAATGCGTTCCTACGAACTTCGCCTTGCAGTTTCAAGCTGCCAAAACGTAATTTCGCTGTGCTGTGTTAACGAGTCAATGCCGAGTTGGATTTTCCATTCACGATACTTCACTGTTCTTATATAAAATAGATCTACTTATAGTCTCTAAGTACGTAGCGAAAGTAATGGCGATTTTAACGCAACAGCGCAAAATATGATCGATAACTCTCAAAATACGATCAATGTCTCGGGTTATCGTAACTCAAATAGCTAATGAGTTCGTACGAACTTCTTCGCCTTGCACTTTCGAGCTCCCAAAACGTAATTTCGCTGTGCTGCGTTAACGAGTCAATGCCGAGTTGGATATTCCATTCACAATGCCGAGGGTGGCTAGAGGTGTGCGTGGTACGTTGCAGTGTACGCGCTTTGATTATCCAGTCGAAGTTCTGAGCGCTGAGGGGTTTAATTGCGAGCACGCGCCTCGACTGACATAAGCGATGGATAATAAAGAACAGTGGCGAGTGGACTTCGAAGGCGGCCCTAGGAGCGGCCAGGATTTAATCTCCGTTCTGTGGACGACAGCTGAATTGGTCCTCCGCCCACCGAGTAATCGTCTGGAGCGGCCATAGCGTGAAACCGCGATAATCTCGTTGTCCAATTGTTCTGTCCTCGTTGTCGTTTACTGGGAATATCGTAAAAGCACCGCGGATACCCCGTAATTGTCCATTAAAAATTTTCACGAATCTCCGCAATCGCGGATCGGATCGCGGTCATTGCTCGTTTTTGCACCCACCCACTTCCCACCCTTTCGACGTACCACCGCGTTCGTTCCAATTCCCGCCCCGGTGCACCCTCGCGAAATATCGGGTATCGACGATTTCGCGGGAGGCTCTCAAGATAACCGTGCCTCGAAGAGAAAACGAGGCGGTTCGAAAATTGACTTTAATGCGTATTGGATATACAGAAATGTATTGTAATGTAAACGAATTTAGATTGCATAAGGGAGGAGGAGATTTGCGTTAAAAATGTATCTTGCGAAGATGAACTGGATGAAATATTGCAATAGATGTATGGTCTCGCAGAGTATTTGCAAATAATGTTTGCTTTCCGAGATCGTATAACTTTTTTCATTTAGAAACGCAAGCGAGTCTTTTGGAGTCGCGTTTTATGGGAGAAATGTTTTTTCTCTTGCGGATGACGGATGACCTTAATCAGAAATATCAGAGTTTTGAGGAGTCGTGGATATCTCGAAGAGTCGATGCTCCTTTCTGTATTTATATCCGATCCTTTGTATTCGTAGGACGCAACCAATATCTTTAAAAGAATCCAGCATTTTACATTTTATCATTAGCTTCTATGAAGATTTGCGAAAGAATTAAAATTTGGTATACTTTCAGCTCATAGAAATATCGAAAAAAAAAACATTTATTATATAGATCAGGGCGATAAGTTTGATTTCCACGAGTGGACTACAAACTCAAATTCCATTTCATGACCTCAATTTATGTCAACGGGATTTTTCACTTTTTCGAAACGAAGCAGGAAGACAGAGTATCGAGGAGGACGTTGTTTACAGCAGTTTTACACGCAGAGCCAATGTGATCGGTATTTTCTTCCGCTCGCAATTATTTTTCCCTCCATGACGTAAATCGCGAAACAGGCGTACAGATATTAAATTTCGATAGTTTAATTGTCGTCCTGGCACGAATCAGGGATCGACAAATCACGGACGTCGAATAAATCATCGATCGCCAACGAGTGAATGACCGGAACTCGAAGTGTGAACTCGGCCCCTGGTCTCTCTCTCTCGCCCCCTTTTTTTTTTAACTGCAGCTGCAGCCAGCTGGTGTGCCAAAAAAAAAAGTTCCGCTAGATCGATAAAACGCAAAGTCCAGCAGCTGTTGATTTCGGCGCAGACTATAATTAGATTTTTAATGATCAATGGGCAAACGCTGAAATAATTGCCGCAGATAATAAAACGCATCGCCGTCTGCGAGTGTAACTAGAGTTTAATATTCCGTCCCAGATGCGACAAGATTAAATTTCAAAATTTGACCGTAGAAATTCCAGGCATGCTTCCCTTGTACGGAAATTCAAGGCATGACAAGTCGCGTCATTAAATCAAACGACGCTTATAATATTTCAGAATGCGCGTCCGTTATTTAAGAAAAGTACGATCACGGCTTTCGAGATATTTAGCGATGACCCCGATGTCGCTTGACAAAAACTCGGTACGATTCCGAAGATCAAAGAATACCGCAACCTCGGAGAATAATACAAAGGATCTCTGTAAATATCTGGCAGTGATTAATAAAAGCTAGGAGTGCTCACAAGGAACTTTAAACTAAGTTTGAGCGGAGTTCACGCCATTCCTCTTATCAGCATAAATGCATTCTCTTCATCGCTTCTGAATCTTTCGTACGCTACGTATTCCACTAAAAACGTCTGCGATAATATTCTAAAATACGTTAACTAAAAAATAATTCAGTTACAGGCCTATTCGACATTCGATAACTATCTACGATAGTCCGATAATCAGACACTCGTTTGTCGACTCCAAAGCCACTCAATTTCCGACATAATAAATACGCGTATAATACAATTCAAAATCTCAATCGATAAACTTCAAATCCGATAATCCAAAAGCCCGAAAGTGAACAAGGGAAACTTCCAAGTGGTTATATCGTCGAAAATGCAAACATAAGCGTGGCAGCGGATGGGTTCCACCACCGAAACTGTTCACCGGTCCGTTGATTCGATTACTCTTACGCGCATCGCCTTTATTCCAGCGCGTAATTGTTTTATTATGCAAAACCTTTCGCTATCTTTCCCCCAAATAAGTCTCGGCATCGCGTTTCCCCGGCCATTTACCCACGGCAGCCCTTAAAATAACGCTAATCCCACCATTCTCGGGACTAATGCTCCCGGGAAATATACAGTAAGCCCGAGGAAAGTCAGTGCGGCGAGGAAGCCGCGATCGTTCGCCTCGGATAATAGGCAGATTTATTCCTGAGTAACAGATTCTTTAACCTCCGTTCAGCGTCATGCCCCACACAGAAGGACAAAGAGTAGTCAGACCAGTGCCGTGGATACACCACTGACTCTCCTTGGTCTCACAGTGCGCTTTAACGCTTTCACTGACACCGTGGCTGCGCTTCGATTCAGCGATAACGTCTAACTGCCACATACGCTCACGATATTTCCTTCGTGCGCTTTATCGCGTTCGAGTATTTGCTTGCTTCATCTTTTCTTTTTTCTTCATTGCTGATGGCACCTAAGTGCAGATCACTGATGATATCGAGTGTATTTTTTTAAATTTATTTTTGGCACCGACTGCTAAGGTCATCTGGCCTAGGATCTACTGTTTAAGGTGGGTTCTGAAACACCAGAGCTATATATTGGGTTGTTCGGAAAGTCATTTCGTTTTGTTTTTCGTTTTTCACCAACCAAAAACTACTGTGTAGAATTAATAGAACTTTTCCACACACAAGCCTTGCAATATCAGCTCTTAAGACATATAATGGTTATGCGGCTTAAGTGTGAAGTTGGTTTCGAAAAAACGTAATTAAGTCCTCTGACGGGAAAAAACGAAATTACTTTCCGAACAACCCAATATATATCACATGGAAAAAGCATCCGTGATGGGCGGGATTCAAAACCTGGTTCGAACATCACCGTAGCTCTGCTTGCTTCTTGAGTTAATGTCTGTTAGCTTCGACCAGTTACTCCAGGTAAGTTGAATCGCTGACCTCGTGGCTGCGTGCCGGTTATCGCTAAAGCTGCACGGTCTCAATTATAAATGTGAGGCTATTACAAAGAGGGGCTATTTGCAATTCTACATAAGAGCGTCCGTTGTAAGGAAATCGTTTCACTTTTCTTATTCCTCCCTCTCTCTCTCTCTCTCTCCCTCTCTTTGTGTACAAGACGATAGATGTAAACAAAGCGCGATCGAAGGTGGAACCAAAACATTATCTTCTCAACGCGAAAGGATTTAGACTGTGAGAAGGTCAAGCACAGGACGGATATATTCATCGATTGGGGTCGAATTATGACGTACGACTTACGATTCCTGTTGGAGGAATTAAAGAAGAACCAGAAGCGCTGTTTGTGGAACTGGTATTGTGATGCGCGAGGTTCTTAGTCTTAGATGTTTAGCTGAGACAAGGGCAATCTAGGACAGCATGCCGCGTAGTGAAGAAGGATGGGTAAAGACTGTCCTGGAATAGGGCCACGAGTTTTATACAGACATCTAATATTAATATTAATTCCTTATAGCTTAATGAATGATTTAAATAAACATGTATATACTACATTCACCGAAACATATTCGAAATCGTCTTCTATCATCATTAGAACCACCAACCACTTTCCAGACATACCTAAGTCCCTATATATACCTGGAAAAATGAAGAGAACAAATAGAAAGAGTGAATCGATCAATATAATGATACGCATAATGCAATAAAATCATCAAAAATCTCATAAAATACACGTCTATAAAGTACTGCAATTTTTCCTAAGAGAACAGCCAACCAGCTTTTTTAACTACATCGACAATCCTAGCGTTAACCCATTATAAGCCAAAGCCAAGTGCACACCTAAATAATGCACTAATTAATTCATTTCCTACAATAAACTAATTAGAGAAAAAATATTTTTATTAAGATTCGTAACTTTATAGCGGTACAACATTTAGTTGCAACGATCTAAACATAAATAATCCAATATGTATATATAAATCAAGCATCCCAAAAAAGAGACAATAGCAAATACTGGGTCAACACTAGAACTAACGAAACCAGTCTAAATGACAGCTCACTCGCATCCTTAAAAAAAATCACAGCGCTTCAAAATTACGCGTTTTCCAAAGATTTCCATGATTTTCATGCACTACTTAGATCATCAGATTAACGTATTCAAATTTCCTCCAGCTTTCCCTTTCTTTTAAAGATGTACACGGTGCTCTAAACATGCCTCAAAAGTGGTCGATAGTTCCAGCGTTAATACACATATTTTACAAGAGTACCCGCCCCCGTCGGGCCGCCATCAATCAGGCGGATGGGTCAAGAATCGCGGTGGGCAACTTACGATAGCGCTCCAGATACAGCACGGTGGGCAGATAACAGCACATGCCGTTATCTCCGTGCACGTGCGCGTACATGTCGGCTAATTAACGGCCGCTCCTCAATGGGTCCACGAACTTGTACCACTGCGTGTCCACAGGCCGCGAAGCCGCTGCGGCTGCTCTGTCACTTGGACGAGCCGGTGGTGGCCGATCCTTCACTCTCTCCGGAACCGTCGTATCCAGCCGAACACGGAAGCATCTCGCGCTTCCGGATCGAGGCTTCGATCGCGCGGCGCTTCGAGAAGTCGAGCGCTCGATCGACGCTCGCCACGCGATAGGGGAGGGGGCGAGGGGCGCTCTCAGGCGAAAAGGGTGGAATTCAAAGAATCCTGAAACGTGATTGCCGTGCGTAATATTGAGTGCGGCCTTCCCTTGTTGGCCGGGTGGGTCGGTCGAGTTCTATGGACGGAGAGCGGGTGGACGTACGATCGATTAGCAGCTTCTTATTTGGAAAGGCTGTCGTGTTGGGTAAATTGATTGGCGAGCGAAGCTACGGTGATTATGGGTTTAACTCTTTGAAGCGCAGGACTCTGCGAGCGGAAAATACCCGAGTTGCGCGG
Organism: Ampulex compressa; assembly: GCA_038496175.1. Lineage (NCBI taxonomy): Eukaryota > Metazoa > Arthropoda > Insecta > Hymenoptera > Ampulicidae > Ampulex > Ampulex compressa. The sequence continues at coordinate 17,368 of JBCFXI010001332.1, read as the reverse complement.
CCAAAGTGTTTTATTGAAGCAAATTTATTATTTGTGTTATGAATTCGTCTTCAGTGTTGAAGGGAAATGTTATTGAATTCGAGAACTATTTGGTAATTGTCGCGAGAAACACGGTGGGACGTGTTAAATGTTGCTAATGACTGTCTAGATGAGGTAAATGTATAAATGCCAATAAATATTTAGACTCTCTGACGTAGAATATTGCAATGCTTTTTTTTCTTTTCGTAAAGAGCTTGTTTCGTTTGGTGATATTTTTTTGTAATATATGCTGGTATACGCGATTAGATGAGAGAGAGTTCACGACGCTATCGATATCAAAGGTTAATAAGTTTGAACTCGGTTGAACTATGCTCGAATGTTTATGTCGATAATACAGCTCCCCTCCTCTCTGCCTAACACAGTGAGTAATTGGGAGGACTCATAAATCGCTCTGGTTTTGATGATCTCCGAATTTATAATTTTACTTTACATCATTTTTGTATATAGGTGGGCTACATAACGTCCCGCCGGGCAAATAAGAGAAAAGAGAATGTTGAGACATTTTTTGTACCACTATGCTTCAAAGTGTTAAAGGATCGATGTATGAGCGATTAACCCTCTGTAACGCATACCGATTTCGAGTCTTGAGTGAATTATTATTTCGTTTCAGATATACGGATTGTTACGAATTAAAAGGCGATTTGTCAGTCGTCAAATAACACTAAATTCAAAATTCGCAAAAACTCCTCAAATAACAAATAAATTCGCTCTTTTCTTTTAAAGATGTGCAATTATACAAAAAAGAGAAATTAGACTACGATCAAAGCGTAAACGTCTAGCAGAAACGTTACAGAGTGTTAAATATTTAACTTCTTTTTTTATTTATGAGTGGAATGTGGCGTACTTGCTAGATTGTTTCGTAATTGAGGACAAAGGTAGCCTGCGGATCTCTTATAAAAAAAAAAAAAAAACACTTCGCCGTTAATAAGTTAACAAGTTAACCGAGAGAGCTTAGCCTGGCTACTTCGTAGCTTGGAAATTTCTTTCGATGGATTATTTTAAGGGGTAACGATCGCTTGGGCTTGACGGGACAAACTCCAGGGGACTTGTGTAATTAGGCCGCATTGCTGATTTAGTGCAATGACCGTTATCCCTCGATTAAGAGTTACGGTTCCAGAAGTTCCTGGAACTTCGTTTGAGTTTCTTGAAAGTCGTCGATAAATCGCCCGAGAGTTCAATTCGAGTATGAAAACTATTTGCAATATAATCCAAACAATGTATACGCGGTGGTCGATTCTGAAAGTAATCGATCAAAAGCAGCTGAAAAATTCCATACTATCAAATCGCTAAAAACAAAAGCCACTTGCTTGAAGATACAAATGGAAGATATGAAACAAACGATTGAGAAAAATCCTGCGTGACTCTATTTCAGAAAAGCAGCTAATTCAGACAATCACGCATCACTATAAATTTATCAAATGCTAAGGTCAAACGATATCAGATCGCATTTTGCAAGCTTCTACCCACTGATTCGTCTCAAGCTCGATACATCGATTTACATCTTCCCCTCGTTCAAACATTCGCGAAACGATTCCTTCGATAGCCTCGCAATTCAGACCCTAAAAAGCAGTGTGTACCTCGAAAATTCGTCTTAAAAAGCAGTCATTCCTCCCACCCCCTATTTGGCCTCCGAACATGAGTGGCTACAGTTTTGTATTTTTTCCCCTGGTCACGAGGGCGGCTCGCGAATTTGCAAGAGGTATGCTCCAGCGAACGCGTTTTTTGAATTCCAGTCGGATATATGTACCATTGAAAACAGTGCTCCGCCGATTTCGCCAGAATTATCCATAAAGAGTTCACGTAGCTGGGCCGCTTCAATTTGTCAGTATCACTGCCCGTATTTACATATTCCCTGTTATTCAAAATCCAACGGGCTCCGTTGTTCCTGCCCCGGACGCCCCCGATTATTATTTTAATTGCGGCAAAGCCTGCCGGCAAATCGGGGGAAAATAAAATTAAAGCGCGCCTCTCCAAAACTGACTTTTTGCCGATTTAAGTGGCCCTCGTTAGCGGGAGAGGATTACGCGATAAACTGCACCGAAAGCATTTTCGCTCTGGAAAACTCGTTGATCGACGGGACCAATGTCGCCCTGATATTTCATTTTTATTTATCGGCCGGAGGGCCAATGAGCTACAACGCGCGCTTAACAAGAGCCTCGCTAAATCGAAACCAGGTCGAAATTCGCACCAAATCACGGCCGCGGGGCCACTTTCGAAGAGATCGCCGATTAACATTTCCGAATTTTGTCCGTCATCGTATTTCCGGACATTTGTGCCCGATAAAATTCGAGGAATCATATACGCGCGGATTTACGAGGCCTTTCAGCTTCGACATCGATACGACGCTCGCTTGACGCGCGAAGGAGTTTTGTAATCGATGTTATTGCGATTACGATAATCCGTCCGCACGCGAACTGCGATGATCGCGTTACAACGTGCTTTCTCGTATTTTGCAGGAAGCTTTAGTAATACGGTTACGAGCGTAAAGGATTAACGGCCGCGCTATCGGGCGTTTTATAATTTCGGTCTGTTTCCTCAACCGCGCCACGATGCGAGAGCGAGCGTTATTACTACCGAACCAACCGCGTGATGAATGCGAGGTAACCGAGAAGTGATAGGACCAGAAAACAACGGAGTGTCTATAAGCGCGTGTATTTCGTAACGTAGAGATATAAATAAATCGGTAGAATTTTGCGAAGTACCTCTTTGACAAGAGAATGACGAGCTTTCTTCGTTGTAATCTAAGAACGTCCTGCCAGAAATCTTGCACTAGTTTGAACCAAGTTATCGGAGAAAAGAGCGCCGATAACGGGGTAACAAATTGATTTATGAAGATCTTATTGAAAATAAGTAATGGAAAATGTTTAACAAAATGTCAGTTAAAAAAAGATAAAGACGCTTAAAATTGATATGAATTAAATAACGGAATATTCTGATTTTAATATGACTTTCAATAGTGGCCATTTAAATAATAGTACAGGACGAAAAAAAAGGCCGGCTTTAAGTAATACTAATACAAAATCTCTGTGCAAGACTGTTTTACGTAAACACTAGAGAGCTTCTGACTCGTATTAAAAAAAACACGGAATCGAGACATTTTGGGTACATTCATAGACACCATTTTTGGAGATTCACTAAAAAAAAATACAGACTGTTGAATACCCAACAAACCTAAACTTGAAAATAGCTTCAAATACTTTCCACGTGGCAAAAAATTCCTGCGGAAATTGGAGACCGATCCATTCTGGTATAATGGCTTCCGATCGAAATGATTTGAAGCTCTAACAATGCGCTATTATTTGCGAGAAAACACCGTGGAAAAAAGAAAAAAGCAATTGATACCGTTGGTCGCTTTTGAATTTTCAAAATCAAAAACAGCTTCGAGCGTTTTCGATCCAGAAAACAAATTCGTGTAAAAAACTGTCACTCCTGTTAAGAGGTTTACGGTTAAAGTGATTTTCTATAGCTTCAGCGCGGGACGATCTCCGTGAGTAATGCCAAACAATGGCCAATAATCCGCAACTCGATGGAAATCCGGGAGAAAATCGAGCAGGTTGCACGCGGGAGATATCGAGCGCTTTTGTTGCCGTGGATCTCGCAAAGGTCAGTTATGCAACTGCATCGAAACCGTCTGCAGTCAAATGCATGCCGGCACGTCACACACCCAAACGTGATCATCCTGCCCGTACGGGAGATGCAATTGATTTTCGAGGTTCGGATACGTCAACAGGTTAATTGCGCCGATTAACAAATCTTTTTTTTCCTTCAAACCGAGCGTTAAATCGGGCGTCATAAACGTCATACAATAAGGACATCATTTTAACCAAGCAGAATTCAATTTCAGTCCGTATAAATACGCAGCCGTATGAAAGTCAGTCGGTTAAAAATAATACTATACCTCGATCGCGCGTTTTTCATTGCTTTTAATCCTCGCTCCCGCTTTATTTCATTTTGTTATTAGCGGAATCAAGCTTTTCTGCGTTCCGAACGGGGATTGGCGAGTGAGAAGTTTATAGGACGATTAAAACTACAAAGTTAGCTTCGCCGATAATCCTAAAAGCGCGGCAAAAAATGGCAGAAACACGTACGAGGAAGAATGAATTTACCAAAGAAAATGTAATGTACGAATAGCTCAAACATATATTCAGAACAGGGATATTTGGAATACGACTATAAAGATTTTGCGAGGAACGAACAATTAAGTGCAATGATTAATGGATACCGTGAATAGCTGAGGGCCGTGAAAAAAATCTCCAACGTCCATCACCGATCTAGCCGTACAAATTCCATTGTCCATGTTTCATATCACCGTATTGGCGCACATCGAAATTGTACTTTTAATCCCTCCTATTTATTCAAAAGCGCGTTAATTAAAAATTTCCAAGCCACATGCTGCTGGTATGCGCGGGGACATCGGTTAATAATCCGCGAAATTAATACCCCGGCAAATTTAAGACCCGTCCCATTAATCCATTATCGAACTTCAAAAGGAATTCGATTCATCCAACTTCCTATCAAGAGTACGCTCTCGGCCCAATCTCGATCCTCGCGATCTCCGTCTCAGAACCGATTTAACCCTTTGCACTTCCAGCCTCCTTCGCCGTGAGAAATGCCTGATTGGGAATGAAATTCCTCAGCAGCCTCGAAAACGATGTTTCGAACGACCTCGTGTTATCACAGGTTCCCACGGAGTTAACCTGTGCATACGCAATGGCCACGACGGAGAGTAATTCGCCTCTCGATCGTCATTCGCGTTACGGCGAATCGAGCGATCGAGAGTCGTCTGGCGGGTGCAAAGGGTTAATCCCACGTTTATTCGTCATATTCGATGGCAGCACGGACCGCACCTGTACTTCAATCGTGCAATTAAGATGGACGAACAACGGATCCGCAAACAATATTACTGGCCGATGCACGTCACTGATTGTCACGCACTGTGTAATCACGTTGACGCGAAATATTGGTCGAAATTGATGCCCTGAAATTTTGCCTCGAACCGCGCTTCGAAAACTTCGCTTCGGCGTGTCACGACACGGGTTCACAGTCGTGCACAATGTTCACCAAGGATTCCTGCTTCTATGTCGACGTGAGCACAACGTTTACGTTGATTAAGGGACGTCGTTAAAAATGTTTCACGCAAAACTGCGTGCACTTGTTTTCCCCGCGATTTAATGTAGGTAGATTCTTCCGTGCGCCAACGTGTCTCCTTTATTTCACGTCTTGTTCGCTTAGAGTGTACTGGATTTCGAGATACGAAATATCCGAGGAGGAGAGATTTATGGTTGGTGGTTTAAAGCTGATCCTGAGAGAGCAGCGGATATCGTAGAAATCTCTCAGTTGTTGCGAATAACTGCCTTCGTGCTTAATACTGCTTGACCGTCTAAAATTTCACAGCAGATACTTTATATGAGTTCGCGTTGCGTTCCGGGTTTAATATAAACGCAAGCTTATCAGCAATGTTGAGATTAGATCCAGTAAAATCTTTCAGTGCGCAAGCGTGTTCTCATTAATTCTTTACGATATAGATTGCTGTTCAAGCGGTTTTGGTAAATAGACAAATAACTCCCTTTAACTTTTGGGTTTCTTCAATACCTTGCCTTTCAATTCTCATCGAAGCTCAATGTTGTGCTTTTGAAGTTCCCGCAAAGCGTTTTGCATCTCGCGCCGGTTTCATCGAAGAATCTTTTCCTTATGTTATACTTCAAGATACGACTTATACCTCGCAAAGTGTGCAATATACAGTAAACAGCAGCAGTGCCACGAACATGTCCAAGTCCCTCAGAACACGTAAATAATTACTCTCAATCCTAATGACTTGTGATCTCAAACGTTCCACTACGGATGCACGTTATACGTATAATAGTTCAATATCCTTATCTCGACGTTAACGGAAATATATCATTTATACGGATGAAGCGCTTTGTCCAATATAGTAGGAAATACAAATCCCTCCTTTTCGATTTCCAACACTTCCTCGAACGTTCCTTATACTAGCTTCCTTTAAAGTTGAACAGCTTTGCAGTCCAAAGTGTCCTCTCTATTACGCGCCAGGTGGTATACACAATTTAAGTTTATATTGCGCTCGGCGTACGACGTATACCAACGGAGAAAACTACGAAAGATCGAGGGGATATCCAGGAGTTTCTTAAGAACCGTACAAAGTTATTCCCGGGCAGTTTGGCTCTTTCGCCGATACCCGTAAATGTCCAGTAATCTCGTTGCACGCACAAGCCTTCGTGCGATCCGAACACTTTCAACTTCGGATTAAAGCGAAGTACCCGCCTGGAATTTTCTTCGACGAACCAAAACCGCTCCGCGGGTCTACGCTTTCAACGAGGAACACACGCGCACACACCTGATCCACGTTGATTACCGACTCACGGCTGGAATCGATGCGCACAATTAAGGCGGTTTACACCGAATCCGGACTGCTGATTTGCATTCTGCACGTTTATTCGTCGCACAGGGCAATTAGGTGCTCCCACGGGGGGGATGGGGGGCAGTTTGTTTCGTGCTAAAGGGAATCGAAGCACGGACGGTGCGGCTTGTGACGTCGATCAACTTTGTTAACTCGAGTGGCGTTTTCCTGGGATATCTAGATCCCGGCATCCCTCTGTCCGAATACAACCATGGGGAACCCGATCTGATTCCACAAGGATCCACGATCCATCGAACGAAGTCTCTCTCAGGTCCAACCCGAAAAGCGCCTTCCTCGCCGCACCTGAACCACCGTGCGCTAAGTGCTTCGAGAAAAGCTACTGATCAATGTCACCCACGTACGTCAGGTAGGCAGGAGCAATCCCGACAGGAGGAGCATCCTCGAAATACGAGGAGCGTGAAATCAGCGCAAAGTATCCCACACTCGAAACACAGCCGCGGAAGTGCTGAGCCCTTATCGAACTCCGATCTCAGAAGTTCCGCGCACAACGTATCCGCCTCCTGTTCCAGCCACGAGAAGCGTCTTTGAATCCATCCCAAGAAGAAGGCCGGAAAAAGAATCTCCAAAAAAGAGGCGCGATGCGCGGTGGTGGTCGGAGACGATGCTGGCGGTTAAGGACGATGATGGTGGCGGTTAGGCCGGCCTCACGGCTCCTCGGCCAAGGCACGAGGCGGCACACGCTCCTTCCAGGGCCCCTGTCCACCGTGGTGGACGCAGGACGTTGCCAACGACGCGGCGACTATTCCGAAAGGTGGAAACGACGACACGCACATGCAACGCCCGTTCGGGGCGGCTCTAACCCGCTGACTGCCGGAGTCGCCCCTTTTCCGCCCCTTCCAGCCGACATCCCCCGCGCGTCGAGAACTCCTGGCCCTCACGGAGCCTGCCCCTCCCCCCTCCCCCCTCCGCCCCCGCGCGCCCCTCCTCGCAGCCTGCAGCCACCACCTTACCGAAACCACCGATCTTTCTCTTTCTACGCGCGCACCTGCGACTGCTCGACATTTGACTCGCCCCCCCGTTTTCCGTTTCTCCGTCGGTTTAACCCCGTTTAACCGGGTCGTTCCTCGGCCAGGAAGTAACGCGGGGATTCTTGGGCAAATTAGCGCGTTAGCCGCGAATGACTTTTCGCTACGAGGGCGCTGGGATTTTTTTTTCAGTGCTGCCGGGGCGATCTGGGTTATCGATAAATCGAGGAAACCGGAGGGACGTACGATGTGAGGAGGTTCGCGAGTTTTTGTAGATGGGTGTAAAGCGATGGAATAAAGGGGAAGGGGTGGGGAGAGTGGAGGTGTTTGGTTTAGAGTGGGATGCGTGGTTGAGGAGGAGGAATATGTATGAATGGTTTGCGATTAAGATTAATATTTTGAATGATCGGTTGAGAGCGTTCTAAATAGTTTTACGTTTACCAATATGCGCGGTTTCGTATGATGATGATGTGATTATTGAGTCGAAAGCATGGAAGAAGGTTCGAAGATTTTTAACCGACTCAGACGGTCAGAGTTATTCTTTTGGTTAGAGTAAAATCCTTTCAGGGGTTTAAGCACGATGTCTTACTAATTCGTTGTGTTTTAGATGAAAGAAATTACTTTTGCAATATGATTCTTACGTTCTTCTTTAATTTTTAATATTTAAAGAATTGAAAAACGAAATGTTTATATTGAGATTATCTCTTTTTAAAGTAGCTTGATTTTTTTGCGTTGCCGAAGAAATGCTATAATTCATCGCCTCGAGATTTCCCACGAAGAGCGATAAAAAAAAAACGATTCATTCACAATTCATTCATTCGTCCAATTCTTGTGAGAGAATTCCATATACAGTGTGACGATGCTTTCGCAAAGCATTTCTTACACTTCGTGCATAAAAATAGTATGTGTTATCTCTATATATTCCTGAATTCCCAAAAACACACAAATCGTACGATCAATGAGAACATGGTGTAACAAAAACATTTTCGAGACGATGAGCGCTGCAAACGGGAAGAAGGGTAAAAACGTCCGCATATCGCACGTAACGCATTAAAGACACTTGTTTCCCTCCCTCTGCTTCCTTTCCTCGAGTCTTAAAAAAGCGGCGTGAAAGAGTAATGTGGAATGAAGAAAACGAGATGAAATCCCATGAAACGAGAGGGCCATGGAATACAGCCATCCGTGATACCGGCTTTATATTGGCCTCTTGACTGAGGTGAAGGATCTCCCTTTTACATGGAAAGAAAAAGGAGAGACGGAGAATCTCTTTCGGCGATCTAATAGCTTTTTACGTCTTATAACTCATCGTTACGCCTGGTAAAAAGACGATTCGCGTATATATCTATATATACACACTTATGACCACACAGTACAGTCGTCCAATTATCGAGAACTTAACCTCGTTGAGAATTTCAGAAAGAAGGAAACTGTTCTGACGAATGCGTGTTTCCTATTTTTTTTATATTCACCAAAAGATTTTAGAAAATGTTACATGAGCTGAAGAATATATGACGTGATGGTTTGGAATACATTTCTTGCAGGTTGGAATAATAACTCTACGGTCTAAAATAAAAACGTTCGACTTGTGGAACGTGCAAAATAATAAATCGAGCTATTAGAGGTTAAATGAATAAATTTATAGGGTTTAGAAGTATGATTATCAATTTGAACTTAATGTGGAATTAATAAGATACAAATTTAGAGATTCCAATAGTCAACTGATCGTGCTCAATGGGGCTAATTAAACTTCAATAAGCCACGCGTAATATGTAATCTTTATATTTACCCTCGAAAATCACATCTCTAGATTAAAAAATGCGAAGTTAGTTTTTACTTGGTGTAAAATCTTATGAAGAGAAATTTCCCAAGCGTAAATAATCAGCTCATTGAGTTCTATCAAAAATAAAAAAATTTTAGTTCACTAAGAAAACGCGCTCTTTACAAACCCGTGTTTATTATTATACATAATTATTATACATTATACATATTATTATACATAAATATAATGCAAATATAAATGTGCACATATTATAATTATATAATGTGTGCATAATTATATAAATAAGAGCACAAACTTCTCTGTAAACCTTAAGGAACGATTCAAGAGATGATTTTTCTTCAAAAACGAATCCCGATCGTTACATCCCTGACAAATAACCGTTACCAGGTAACAGCACGATGAAAAAGCATCCTTATCTCGGTCGGTGGAGGAAAAAAAAAAGAACGAGGAGAGCCAAGTGAAATGAAAAATGAACTGATTTCAAGGATCACTCGAACTTCCGATCGGCCGCAAATCTCGATTGCTGAGCGTGGAAAATCGATCGTCGCGTCTTTGCAAAACGTCGTTCCGCTAATGGGGGATAAATTTCATTCCGCTTTACATTTCGTCGACGCCACGAGCAGCGAGACGACCCAAGAAAACCTGCGATAACACTTTGGCCATACCCTAACCGATATTTGGTCGATGCCTTATTTTTTACAGAAACCTCTTCAGTCATACTCGATTGCTTATTTCGCTAGGAATGATTTTTATCGGTATTAAATAGAACGGATAAAATATCATCAGATTAACTGGCTGAGAGCGGACTTTTACTAAAAATTTCGTCACTCGTAATTGCTTGGCATTTTTATTCATTCCTTTAACACATTTATTTTATCAATCTTTTATGAGGGTATCTAATAAAAACGATGAAATGTTGGCAAATAACTGGGCGATGTTCGATTGACTTACTGAATTGGAAATGATTGTTTATGAACATATCGAATAGAAGGCGTAAAATATCGTCAGAAAAGAAATACAAAGATATATAATAATGTGCCGTTACTCTTATCACATGTTTTTTAATCGAATATGCGCATACCTACGAGGTTTTGGGCATGACAAATAATACATCGTGCCCTTTTTCACATGTTTCTTTTTCACAAATAATCCACAAAATTCCTGTATCAGTTATAAAATAATAAGTCAATACGGGAGAGCATTACGCAGAAAGCGACAGAAATTTTCCCGATAGAAAAACGGTCAGCAAATGCGTCGGTGGGCATAAGCCACTCGTAGAAAAATTTTTTTTAGAAGCAACGCCTGAGCCTCGAAGGATTTGGTTCGTCATTAACAATAATTAGTCAGCTCGTTCTCGGGAATATTTCAACTCGTACGAATAATGCGCTCGATTGATACTTGCCCACGCATAAGGTCGTAGCGCATAACTGATAATATTAGCAAGAACCACGACTTTGAATTAGGTAAAAGCACGCGATATATTCAGATTTTAAAGTAAATGTAATATCGACCACGAGCGACAGGATAATAAATCCAATAAACCTTAGGAATCAACATATTTTATAGCCTCATATTTAGGAAACACAACGAATAACGCAAGCGATTTAGAGCCGGACATCCTGATCTTCAAAAAAAAACGACTCAAAAATTAATATTATACTAAAAAAAAAGCAAAGAAAAACGTTTATATAGAAAAACATACAAGTCACATTGACTTCCAGCTAACGATTATTCCTATTTTACATCTTCCATTTTCCAAAGCAAATCAAATAAAAATTAAATAAAAATGTGAAACATTTCTCAAAAAACGTACATGCCATACTTCAAGCTAACAATTATTCATATTTTACATTTTCCACTTTGCAAAATACATTAAATAAAAATTAAACGAAGATTTAAAAAATGTTCCAAAGTAAATTGAATGGATTAAATGGTTAGGAGCTTCGCACTACGGAAGCGAGCTTCCAAGGAAGTCGAATCTCTATCGCACGTACGTTAACCGTCGAATGCTCCGGGCCAACAATCGGACGAATTAATCCTGGCTCCGGCTTGGAAATTCTATAGTTCCAGGTTCGAGTCTCACCTTTGGCCGAGTGACGGCAATTAGCACAAATCGGCTTACCGGAGTGCGACTGGGCAGGGATGAGGCAGTTGTAATTTAATTATGAATTTAATTACAGGCCGCGCTAATTAACCCGATATTAAGCTGTTTTGGCGATTTGTCGTGCGCGCTTCTTGCTGTCGATTAACGGCGTATCAGCTAACTTTCGCCGGATCCGAAACCGCGGCCCCGGATGGGGGACAAAAAAGTAATTAACAGTCCGCCACCGCATTTAATTAACGAAGTGCAGGTGTTGCTTCAGTTTCACAGAGCGAGGAAGGGACTCAAAAGCGCGAAATCTCTGCGGTCCCTTTGATCAGCTGCCGTTTGACGAGTACTCGAACAAGATCTCCGCCATATCCGGTCATAAATATCCGGCTAGGAGCGGATTCGAGACGTACTCTCTCCGTCGAATATTTATCAGCTATCCGTGACAAGCGCGAACAGCTCGTTGGCGCTGAAAATCGCAAGCTTTAATACAGACGCGGGGGTTTTGGGAAAAGAGAGATCACCGAGTTCCTGTTTTGGCATCTGATCAACGTTTTCATTTTTTTTTTTCTTCGTCGCAGATCGAAGTGTTATTCTTTTAATACCGTGATTTTTAACCCGTTTGTTTCACGCTGCTTCCCACGAGCGTGTAACAGAATACAGATTCACCTCCGTCCAATTATCGACCGTTTGGATTTCTCTCACCTGTGCTCTGCATTGAAAATTAAATGAGAATTTCTTCGAAAGATAACAATACAGTATTCTGTCTCGGAATATTAGAGTTTATTTACAGTCGATGTTTGTACAACGATGAAAAAGAAAAGGGAATATTTAAAAGCAATAAAGTTTGCATACCTGACTTGTGTAAACACGGTGATTCTATAAAATCAATTGAAATATCCATATAAACGGTAATCGCGTCGGTCATAACATAATTGCCAGTAGCACGGACGCACAGATATAGACATTCAACGATATCGTTACGTTACTAATAGCATAGTGGACAATCACAATAATGATCTAATATATGAATTACACCATTAAAATGCATAGGCAATTAACACCGCAATTTCGCGTTTAATTCAGAGCCAAATAAACTGCGCGTGTGCTTTTGACCGTTAACGTAAACATCGATAACCACCGGCATTAACCACTGCTATCGACGTTAAACGACTAGATTTCGAGCTGGGATGAATTTGACCAAACCCGACTGTCTCTGACGTGAAATCAAAATCACGTTTCCCAGTTTATTTTAGCTTTACAAGCATAATTTGATTACACGTGCCGTTGAAGTTTACCGTGGGCGCGAGTTAACAAATCTGTATCGTGTTTTGCAGGAAGTGTATTGAAAAAAAAAAAAAAAAAAGAAAGAAAGACAGTGGATCGACGATGAAATTTTTGTAGTTTGTAGGACAAGCATGAGAAGCAACGCACTCGAGGATCTTGCAAAATGACTTCGCCAAGATGCTCGGACCGGATCGATGGGGGCAGAAGGTCGCCTGCACGTGCTCGAAATTCAAGGCGCCAATTTCGCATCGTGATTTGGAACCCATCTCAAGTAATTGAACCGCAACTACCCGTTAAATGACTGGAATACATAATTTGCGTTTCAAAGGGCAATGAAAATCGATCCTTGCAATCTGCACTTGAGATTTAGCGAGTACATTTCTTAATATTTATAATCGATATTGTTCCTGATGTAAAGTGCATTTAGGTTTGAAACTCAATGTGCTAATGTTACGAGATATGAAGTTGGTATATTTTTTAGATATTTTATCCATGTCTATTAATATCCGGTCCAATTAAAGATCATTGGTTCATCGTTATAGAAAATTCCATATACAAGTATAAAAGTGAAGGAAGGTCTGAAGATAAAAATCTTAGGAGATTCATGAATGCATACATGGACCACAATGAAAAGATGTATACACTCTTAGACTTACATAACAACTATATCACTATAAAACTAACCAGGTGTGCTTGTTTTTCTTTATTAGCCGTCTCATTTTTCTTGCCAATAATGTGGATATATTTTAACATGTTTCTATATAACAGTACATTCGTAAACTTCGAACCGAATATATCACACATAAACTTCTGAAAGACTCGTTTCAAAACAGTACCATCGTTTTCTCAAAGCACGCACCTCGATTGTAACCCACGATGCGCTTACATCTTCTCCTTACGAACACACCTATCAAAGTCTCGCAACAAGCGCACTTGTCTCGCTCGATGCAAGGATATCTTCGAGTAATAAATTGTCTCGTTCCTCGCCATTCAACGAATTAATCCTACTTAACCAAAATCTTATTTAACTTAACCCGATTTTCCCTCGTTACGCGAATAGTCGTTTGAAATTGCCTCACTGCCGCACTGCATTTTAATATTAATCAGAACCAAATGCCGGATTCTGGGCCGAGTGAAACGAACTGATTTTAAGAGGCGTTATTCCTAATGCCAATTCGGATTCGGTTTAAGCTGCAGACTAGACGAATTAGGAAGATCAAGCCGGCCCACTTGTTCGTACGTATATTCCTCGGGCGAGCTCGATGAAAAGAAAGACGCTCGGTTTTGAAAATTCTCAAGCATCCACTGGGGGCACGAGTTTCTCTTAATCCGACTCTACGTTTTCTAAGCTCCTTCAACATCCGAGTTTTCGCATGGCTGATGAAATGCAAGAGGTTCCACGTCGATCATCTACTCGACTTCATATCCCGGATAACGAAATGCGCAAAACCGCCCCTCCCCTGCGCGAATTTTTCATGAATCGAATTGGTGTAAGGAGTTTTTTGAGTTTATAAGCAACGACGAGAGGAATACGTCAAAGTAGAAAATCATATGTTGTATATGTAGGTAGATATATATGCACAGCAAAGGAGAAAACATCCTTACTTCTCTAATGAAACAAACGTCAAGATACTGAAGCGATTTATAGCACCTGGACTGTTTTCCACGTAGATTTCATTCTTCCAGTTTCCGCCCCAGGATCCGATCTTTCGGTGCATCAGACACGCAAACTTTTGCATCAGCATCCGCGAGGATCGCAGACTCCTCCACCGAGGGAGACTTCTTCGAATTCGAAGTTAAAGAACAAGAGCGCGGGATATTCGCGGGGTGTTACAGGCACTGCGATTCGGTTCCTTACGTAATTCACGATGGACTTAAATCCAGGGTGGCGCGCGGAAAGAATATTATAGCCGAATAAACCAGTGTTCCGGCGCACGATGTAATAAAGCCCGGAAATGCATCTAGCCGAGTACAAAATGAGTTTTAAGAGAGTGATTTTCCGGTCGGTTGGCGCGCCGTTACGGCGGTTGGCTAAGCAATGCTAAAACCATGAAACTTGGACTAACTTAAATGGAATAGAATAAGGTTACATCATAAAGGCGTCCTCTTTCCACTGGTCGAGCCATCGTCACCTCTCCCTCTACTCCCTTGAGCTTCTTCTTTCTTGCCCCTGGGGGGTAATAGCTTTTGAAACGCAGTCTACGAACTGCTTTCACCGCCACTTTGCCGCATCTTTGCCCTCTACGGCTCATTCGAATCGCGAAACTGAGGAATAAACGGATAACGTGGTATCGAGACTAACTGATCGACGAAGGTGTATTTCATCGGAAACCGCTAATATACTTAATACACATAAATCTACACATAAATCGCCAATACAAAAGTGCACAGTCGACAAACAGCTCGAATTGTTTGTGTATCGGGTAAGAAAAACGTGCAACATACGCTTTTCAATCAAGGAGTAACATTATCAAAGATTTTTGGTACGCGTGTGGAATAATAGCAGCGAAATAATGTGTGGATGCCAGTAGCCATAAAATGTTTGTTTTCATTGGTCGTTTGAAATGCAACAGACAAAGTCAAAAAGAACGTTTCTAGTCGTTGTCTGTATCTAGAATTTATATGTTCCATCTTTGCTCGCAAAAATAGAGAAGTGAAAGACGATGTTCGTTACCAAAATCTTTGTCAATCACAGATAAATTGATATAACCTCACACTCTTCCTTTACTTTTGTTTACAGCTCCTTCTCGTTCTTTATTCTTACTTCTCCCTAGAGGTAATCGTGATACATCTACATATGAGACTGTCAAGGTACTTTTGTTGAGAGAGTACTCGAGAAATAAAGTACGTTATTATAGTTTGGTATCTTTAATTTCCGTTATCGATCTCTAAGGTCGAACAGCCAGACCGTGATAATTTATGATACGCTCTGAGCTGGCGCTTATTAACGGTCAGGTTCAGGATCGAAAGTAGCATCTTCCTACTCGCCTTTTGTCTGCTCCTTTCCCATTATCTCTTGCAGTAGCAACTCATCGCGTCCTTTGTATCCGCAACCGACGAGTTTACGGCAGGAAAAAGCGTCTCCTGTTCCATCAGCATTCTCCCCTCGCTTATAAAGTAAAACGCGGCCTGGCCGCTCGTAGACGCCTCGTAAACATCGATCGGCCTTGTACTACCTCTCTCGGTCCATCTTAACGTAGAATTGATTATTCACCTCTCACGACTCTCGCCTTTCCCTTGCACCTTTTCCGTTAATAACTTTCCTTTGGTTTTCTAACCTCAAAATCGTAATGGAGAAAAACATGGAAGTTTTAAGCGACGATCTTTTTCTCCCTCTTCTTTACTGTCGGTCTTTTCTTCGGTTTTCTAACCTCAAAATCGTATTGGAGAAAAACACAGATATCTGACGCACCGATCTTTTTCCCTTTCTCTGTTCTTGTTAATGACTTTTCTTCGGTATTCTAACCTCAAAATTGAATTGGAGAAAAACATGGAAGTCTTAAGCGACGATCTTTTTCTCCCTCTTCTTTACTGTCGGTGTCTTTTCTTCGGTTTTCTAACCTCAAAATCGTATTGGAGAAAAACACAGATATCCGATGCGCCGATCTTTTTCCCTTTCTCTGTTCTTGTTAATGACTTTTCTTCGGTATTCTAACCTCAAAATTGAATTGGAGAAAAACATGGAAGTCTTAAGCGACGATCTTTTTCCCTCTCACCTTTACTGTCGGTGTCCTCTCTTCGATTTTCTAACCTGAGAATCCTATTGGAGAAAAACGTAGATATCTGATGCGCCGATCTTTTTCTCTTTCTCTCTTCTTGTTGCTGACTTTTCTTCGGCATTCTAACCTCAAAATCGTATTAGAGAAAAACATGGAAGTCTAAAGCGACGATCTTTTTTTCCTCTCTCCTTTTTTGTCGGTGACTTTTCCTCAATTTTCTAACCTCAAAATCCGTGATGGAAAAAATGTACGTGTAAATCTGTAGCAACGATTTCTCTTGCTTCTCTTTTGTCGATGACTCTTCTACGGTTTTCAAACCACAAAATCGTGCTGGAGATATAGGTGGAAGTTTAAAGCGACGATTTCTCTTCCTCCTTTTTTATCAGTGACTTTCTTCCGGTATTCAGATCTCTAAATGATATTAGCGAAAACGTGGACACTGTGCGTGGTACGCTTAACGCAATGATCCTTTTTTCTGTCTTCTTTTGTGTCAATAATTTTTCTTCGATTTTCGGACTTCACAATCGTATTAGCGCGTAAGATCTACCACGTGTGGTACGTCTAACACGGCGAATTACGCTTTTTTGCGAAGTTAAACGCAAGAGAATATTCGGATAACACCCGGAACGTGACTTTAAGAGAGATGTCTGAGCGTAATCGCCGGAAAGTTCCTATGAGTGCGAATAAAGGGAGTGGCAAGCCATGTACGACAGCGGGGTGGCTTTCCCCTTACGACGAAGGCGTTCGTTAAATCCCTCGATCGACACCCAGAAAATTGCGGGCTGGCCTGATTCTCGAAAGCGGATACGAAGAACGGAAGACCCTGACGAGCTTATTGTTTTCGGTGAAAATGTATCGTAGAGGTAAAACTCGTTATAAAGGACGAAAAGGAAGGGACAATCAAGATTTGTATCCATTGAGTCGCTGCTGTATGTGGTTAGTTTTCTTTTTTTTAATTTATATTCGACACCGTTTGCTAAGGTCATTTGGCCTAGGACCTACTGTTTAAGGTGGGTTCTGGGCCACCAGAGCTACACTATATATATATAT
>JBCFXI010001331.1:0-60339 GCA_038496175.1 Ampulex compressa | reverse complement strand
TATATCTTCTCACATGTTTCGAGAATTAATATATATTAATTAATATAAATTAATATATATTAATTAAATATGTGTAATATCATAATTCGATGCAACGATGGAAGATCGATTGGCTGAAAATGCACAACCTAAACGTACTTCGGTGTCTTTGAAAACGAGACTCCTTATATTCTATCCGAAATGCCGTCTCCGGTCGTTTTTTCAATCACTATTTGCCAAGAGCGAAGTACATCGTGGCTTCGGTGCGACGAGTTTAAATCGTTTGGGTATATTTAATCTTGCGGCACGCGTAATACCAACGATGCTCGGTACAGCCCGTGGATTATACGATCGTGTTATGCGGTTAGATATAAGCCAGCAGTATTTGGTACAACTCGCGGCTTATGCAACTATGCAAATAAGTATCGGGACGAGCATTTATTACGATTGGTGTACCTCACGCTTCTATGAATAAAGTATGAGGTAATTAAATGCGTTACGGATTACCAGGGCGTCCTTTGGCCGCTCAAAGATATTTCGAACCTTAAACGTTTGCGGAATTCGCAATATCTGGCGGCATCGACGAAATTCGGACTTGCGTTTAAAATCAGATCGCGGAGGATCGAAAGGTTATTAAAAACCCAACGACTCGCGGATTCCGCATTAGGTAGTTAGGCAGAAATTACCCGATAAATTTTAATCGTCGAGCATGTAACCGATATTGCATATTGATCGCGCAGTTCAAAAATATATTAGGCATTCGGGTATGAAATATTTGTATGTAATAATCTCCCCACGATAAATGCGATTAATCTCTGAATATCAATCGAATCGGAAGCATTTCGCACGAAGCGTGAATTATGCAATCGGATTAGACACGCGCTTGTAAATTATTCGTACGCCATTTAAATTTCATCGCTCGATACCTCCGTACGGTTAATCGTTATCGAGTATCAAGGAGCGAAACGGATTTTTACAAACGCTATAAAAATTCGATTTGTTTCGAATCAAATTCCACTTAACATCGTTCAAAACCTGCTTTTTTTTCCCTCGCGATAAACTATGAAACGATCGTATCGAGTATTTATTTCCCACTTTCGTCTCGCGTACTTCCAGAGTAATAAAGAGGATTGTTATGAGGATCGTCAATGTCATTAAATACCGTATCGAAATTTATAACCACCATTTCTGTCCTCCTCTCGCGACCGGAATTTTATTCGTTCGATTCGAACGTCCCTCGCGTTTCGAGCGTTTAAAGGAGAAGCCTCTTTGTAAATACGCATGAAGAGTGCTTTTATCTGCTTAGAGGGATGTCGATGTTGAATATTTCAAAAGGCTTCATATCGAAACCGGGTATTTGTACGCCGATCACGAACGGTACGATTTTGCGGGATCGTCGTTCGTCCTCGTCGAAGAGCCGCTTAAATTACGGTTCGATTCCAATCGTGATAAATATTGAATCATAAATCGATTCTGCCGCTAATAGACGTTACTAATAATTAATTCTCCCCCGACATCTTTCCCCCCTCGATGAGCTCGACGCAGCCCTCGAATAATGGATGCCCAATAATGGAGCATAAGTGCAAGACGATGCTTAGAGTGCAACGAGAGACCCCGATGCGATCCCTTGGCGATCATGCAATAAGCTCGATCCCTGTCCAGCATTCCAACATATTCCCTCCTACGTTAATTCGTTATCTACAAACTGGCGATGCTTACTTTTTCTGGGCTCGCCTCGTAGTTCGCCTCGTAGTTCGCTCAGAGAGCTCTTGGGTCCACCGTTTTGACTGACGTAGCTCTGTTCGGCTTTGGAGTCATCTGAAAGTGAGAAGAGTTGGGGTTAGAGCGATGCTGAGTCGATCGAGCATCGTTGATTATTCGGTTGTTTGGTCGTTTATGGGCTGTGACTCTTTGGTGCACGATATAGTATTTAGGAGCCAAGAGCTCGACTACTCGCACGAAGCAATGCTATTGTCGATGATACAGAAAATTTGAACTTTATATTTTCCTGTGGTAATCGTACTTTCTATCTACTGGAAAAAGTATTTTTACGATTCATCCTCAAGGGTCTACCATGAAAGCTAGAAGCAGTTATTTCGGATACGAAAATTTCCATGATTTTTTACATCGACCATTATAGCTCTCGATCCGATATTTAATACTCGACTTGAATCTTATTGGGTCATATATCGCACGTAAAAATACGGATTTAACCACGAGTTATGCCCGTGGAGATACGAATTTCTATTCAGCGCGCCACCGTTTCTTAAGTCCTTGGCTTTAGAATTTCCTCGGTCGCTTCGCCGCGGGAAGATAAAATTCGCGGAGCGCTTCGAATCGCTTCGGACGTATAGCGAAAGTTATGCGCTATTTCGAATATTATTCGAAGTTATACGGCTTTGAAAGTCTCGAAAGCCCTTGACGGATCTTCGGGGCCTCGAGAAGCATCAAACGTTTCGATGGGCCAGATACTTTTCCCCACAATGACACTCCCGGAAGTTTCGAACAGTATCGCGGAGCTCGCGAATAACGAGTCCATCCTGCGACGTATCGCGAGTAACTTCGCACACCGACGCACCTCGAAATTTCAACGATTATTAACACACGATAATAGAAATTCTAAGGCGATCTATACTTTAATCACGATGCTGAATTTTTTCTAACGAAACAAGGTTTTTAGACGAGGATCAAGGAATTAAATTTATTCGGTCCAGGAACAATGTCGGTCCTTTTCTCATGGAGCGAATGGACAAGAGGAGCAATGAAGTCCCTTAGGACACCGTATCTCAATCTTTCCCAATTCACCGATAAAGCTCGTGCTTATAAAATACGAAAAGGCAATGGTAACTTATCCCTAATATGCGCAAAGAAAATATTTATATATCCGATAAAATATACTATACTCGGTGAAAAAACACAGTTTGAAACGTCAACCGTTTCTATGATACATATATATATATAAACATTTTTATACGTAAAACATCATACTCCGTCTTTTGCTCACGAGCTACCACGAAAACAAACACACTCGTCCAGCCCGCGCGAGTCCTTTTTCAGCCCCGAGAAAGAGCAACTCGCTCGTCCAAATTAGGACAAAGCAAAGCTCAATTACGATGATCGCTCGTTGAGGAAGCAATCGTTAGAGTCACGAGAATGGCGGTGAAGGAGCGTCGAAACCGAGGAATATTGGCGTTGTCGATTTACCGAGAATCTGCTCCTCGATATTCCCCGGCGTGGGCCTCCTTCCGGCGCTTCGATTTCGATTCGATCGGCCACGACGAGACACGCCCCGAGAAAATCACCGGCTTCGAGCGGCCAGCCGTATACGCGTAAACATCCTAAAGCATTCCGCTACATTCGGCCGCTTCGATACCGAGGGCAAGCCGCTTATGAATTCCGGATTAAGCGGCAAGCGTGCCACAAATCATCGGCAACGACCTGTAGGGTCCATGAATCACGAGTATGAACTGATCGCGAACAGGCCCACCAGCCGTGAAACTCGGCCGAGTCCCCACCACCCTCGCACCCACGACGGCCTGCCGATGCCCACGCCTATGTAATCCGCGATTACGCGTCTAAATCATTCCTCGACTCCGCCGCCGATCTACATCGAGCACGCGCCCCTCTCGGCCTTCCTCGCGGAAGTCTACCTGGGAAATAAGATCGTTGTGCGCCGTTGATCGAGTCGTTTGGGTCTTTTTTTTCTCTCGATCGCGACGCATCAATGTCAATGTATTTCTGCGCGTCTCTCTCCCTCTCTCTCGATCTCTATCTCCCCCTCTGTCTGCCTCTGCGCGCGAGGTTGTGCGTGCGCGTGCACGCCTGAGTGCATATGTATGCGTATGTATATCGTTCACAGTTGGCACTCGGTGCGTGGGATTATGATAATAAGAGCGGGTACAATAGTGGTTATAGTTTGAATTTGAATTCGTTTTCTAAGTATTTCGACGAGGACCACGAGGTAATTGACGAAGAAGATCCTCAAGGATCCCACGCAACGTGATCAAATTACGAGATGCTCTTAACTGGATTCCTGCGTCGATCCATTCGCCGGGACAAAATCATGGAGAATCTGCGAAAAGGCTTTAAACTCCTGCGATGTTTTTCAGCGAGTATATCCTGGCCGTGGGTTTAGTATTGCAGGACCGCAATAGGATAGGGGCGGCGAAAGCTCGCAGGATAAGTGCAAACGAAAAGGCGGAGGGCGCGGAATGGAAATTCGGTCCTCGCCTGGCGGATGGCCGAGGCTCGTTCGCGACAAAAGCAATTTTCCAAGCCGGGGCCGACATCTGCGCGGAATCGTCGCTGTGTCGGAAAGCTGGCGGGTGTTTTCCAGGAGGCGAGGCCGGCTCTCGAGCGAAGCCAGCGGCTCGCGGCTCGCTTCGACGGACGCTCGCGTACGCACACGCGGCCATCGGGGGACCGACACAACCTGTCGCGCGACGTACGTGTCCCCCTCCTGCTGCCGGGGCTCATGAATAGCGCCACTTCCGAGTTCGACTTCCTTCCGAGTAAACAATGCCGCTGTCGTGAGCACGCCCATCCATTTTCCACACTTTTCGTTACGTCACCACGACAGTCGCACGCTCGGCCCCTGCCAAATCCGATCCGGAAGGCTTTCGATCCCATCGATTCACGGCTGCTTTCGATACCTCCTCCTCCTCCACCTTCTCCCCCCCTCGTCACCTTGAATATGGATGATGGGACAGCGGAAGCAAGCGCGATGGCATCGGCACGAAAACATCGATGGCAAACGACGCGACGGTGTATCGAAGAAAGCGCGTACCCGCGCTTTGGACGCGGAAGGTCCGTCATCTCGAGTCGATAAATCAAGGGCGAGAGCGACAATTACCTGGAGAATCGACCGCTTGTATAAGGGTGTGTCAAGTTTCTCACGAGACTCGTATTTGGTTCGAGCGTTTTTTCCCCCTCTATTCGTTGTTTGCTTAGATTTATCGATCGAGTTTACGGAGTATAATGGCTGAGGAGAGAGTTGGTGTATCCAAGGGAATGCGCGTATTTTGGAGGAACGAGCATTCGTCGTCTCTGATCGATGAATCGAGATTTCGCGTTGAATTAGGGGGCTGAGAGGGAAGTACGATCGTTTTCCTAGGGGCCTCGAATGGGATTATGATTCTCGCGGGCCTCGAATCCGATTCTAAAAGGTTCCGCGCCATCGATTCGCGCGCGATTCTGAAACATCGTTCCTCCTCGCCTTGAATATTCATGACGGGACACCCGACGCTAACGCGATAGCGCGCCTATCGCTGGCAAATGACACGACACCCCGTGTATCGAAGAAAACGTGTACCCACGCGCTTTGGACACCGGACGTCCGTCATCTCTGATCGATGAATCAAGACCGAGCATTCGTGCTAATAAAACTGTCCTCCGTTTCTACCGATGCGGCGTGCGTCATTTTTTTTCTTTCTTTTTCTTTTTTCTTCTACAAGAAGAACTCTTGTATTCGTAAAATAAACCCGGCCAATTTATGCGCACGCGTGAAAATGCGGTCGACTTCTTGGAAAGCAATCTCATTTTCCGCCAAGCCTCGATCCGACTTTTGCCGTGAATTTTGATCGAATAATTTGCGGTCAGTGGGAGAACTCGTAATCGGCACTCGTGAAATTAAAGTTGCCAGGAGTTGGTGGAGATTGTGACAAATGCAGGGAGCGCGAAGGGAATAATGAGAGCGCGTAAGAGGGGGATAAAAAAAGTTCTGCTTTACGAGAGCTCGCCTTCGAGGAAATCGGCGTTAAATACACGTCGAGTACAGGCTCGCTAATTTCGGGGTGCATTAGTACTTAATTATGTTCCGCCGGGATCTCAAAAGGTTCCGTCCTTTAGAAATTACGCGGCGACGGAGACAAATGAGGCAGCGACCGCGAAAGATAATATTGATTTACATAACGTGAAAGGACAAAGAAACCAAGTGGCTTTTGTTCTTTATCTTCCGTACTAGCTCCAGAATGAACCTTTAACCACCAGGTTGTAATGCCAGCTCGATCCGTAATGACTCTTCCGTTCCTTCCCGCCTTATAACGTTTTCATGACGCCAAGCTCATCGGACGATTGCGGAAATACACAGCCACGCGAAATTTATAAATCGTATCGTCCTTGTAATCGATGCCTCGAAGTGAAGGAGAAAATAAATGGCTCACGATCTACGATTTTATTATCCATTATCGGTATGTGGTTGATTCGAAATAATAATATAGAGATAATAATAGATAGTGTATAGAATAATAATAATGCCGTGTACGGTAGTGCAATGCGGAAAAAGGGATTAAAACGCAAAAAAGTACGCATCAAATGTAAAATGTAGGAACGAGTACAGAGTGGTTACGCGCATTATGAAATGAAATGACCGTTTCCACGTGTCCGTATAGGTTTACCACGGAGTATAATTATTTGATTAACATCGTTACAATGCCCCGTGGAACGTGCAATTTTCACAAAATAAACGAAGAGCGCGGCGCGCACGATTTTTAAATCCGGATCCGTGCGGGCGGAGTTTATACAGACATCATTATCCAGAACGAAATAAACCGCTAACGAGTGAAGTAACGAAAAATACCGTAAGCAATTTATAAAGTCGGTGCCAAAGTTCACGCACAATTTTGCATCGAAATGCGAGTAATGGAACTTTGCAACTGACTCGATACTAACTTCTGATACGTGCGAAATGACTTTCGACCACGGATATTCCAAGATTCTTCTCATTATTCATATGTTTTCCCCCTTCCTCATCGACTATATTCGGAAAATGGAACATTGCGAAATGCCGTTACATTTTCATTTATCTCATTAGATTTGTGTCCGTGTTAATCCATTACCGCCCAATTTATTTTCATCGGTTTCTCGTTCCACTTTTGCGAACGAAGCGTATTTTGACCGACGAATTATGCACCGATGGACAGGTTAGCTGTTGCAGATGGATTCTACACGATAACACCGTTACCGCTTGTCCGACGAAAGTATTAGAAAATGAACTTATGACTCTCCTACAGATAGGAAACTGCGCGGTAATGGGTTAACGAACACTTAAAACACGTTACCGGAGTATATTCAAAGTACCCGCATCTCCGCATAGTCGCCCGACTGTGGCGTCCCGAAAACATAAGCGCCAAAATTCCCAAAAAATTCGAGGCCAAAACAGAGCCACGTTGTTTCGTATTTAACCGTCGTACACTCAATCATTACGAGCCTTTGCCGCGCAAAACTTCCAACGAATCGAACCTAAATACACGAACAACGATCGATCGAGTAGCGAGCACACTTTTTCGTAACACCCTCTAGAAACGTAACGGGCTTACAAGAATTCTCGGAGAGATACGCCAAATCCAGCATGCAAATGGCCTTTGGTAGGAAAAGCGCAAAGAGCCTTACACAATCGCGATAAAGGAGGGAGGGTTTTTCGTGGAGCGTCGAAAACTACCAAAAAAAAAAAGGAAAAAAACAAGAAGAAGAAGAAGAAGAAGAAGAAGAAGAAAACCTTGGACTGGCCGTACTATCTCGATCAAAGGGACTTTATACGGCGATTAATTAAAGGTAATACTACCCCAGGAATGAAAGTAATTCGACAAACGCAAGAAGCACCGCGGCTCCCTTTTCGAAGTCTAACCGCCAGGAAGTTCCGGCCGAGTTTCAGCCGGCGGAAAAGATTTCGAGGAAGTTCGGCCTCTTCCAGACTACTCGAAAGGCAATTTCGCGGCGGTAGCCGTGGCGGATAATAAAATACGTCACGCTCGTTAAAGACATGATCGAAGCAGGATCGAAGGAGGGGCCTCCGCCTTCCGCCGCATAGCCGAGGGCCAAAGTAATGCCGACGAAAGCCCTGGCACGCCCTGGATACACTCCTGGGCTCGGTTCCTTTCTGTAATTACCCTCGGTTTTGGGCGCATAGTTTTCGCCGCGATTAGCCTCCGGCGAATTTTGAACGCCACCGCGGAGCTCGGGAGTAACGAGTCCGCTCCGAGGGTCATTACTACTGACTTTGTACTCGGGATTGTCCGGGCCGTTTTTTGAGGATCGCCAGCGAGCGGTAATGCGAATTAACGCGATTCGCGATTACTCCTTCTATTATGATGTATAAGGAATATACTTACTGTGCGCGTACGTACGCATTACTCGTATATTGTATATATCGTGAATACGATAAAATATTTAAAACATAAGAAAAAAGAAGGAATTGATGTTGCTTATCGTACTCTTAACCTGTTGTTAAAGAAATCGAATTACTAGATGTACGAGCAATTCCACGTATCGTTAGTGTAATTAAAGTGATTTAATAACTCGAGATGCGAATTACAAAAGTCGCTGGTGCTAATAAAACTATCGAGCAGCTCGATTTAAAAGAAGATCGGTAACATCGTTAGTGTCGGTACGCCAAATTTGCTCCTCGAGATTCTCCGCTCGAGCGGCCGGGAAAAAATAATTCGAGTAGGATAATAAAGTACGTCACGGTCGTTAAAGACGCGATCGAAGGTGGATCGAAGAGAGGACCCTCGAGAGGGTTCGCCTTCCGCCGCATAGCCGAAGGGCAAAGCAATAGCGAGGAAAGGTGAGGGTCGTGGAGCCTCGTGGGCTCGGTTCCTTTCTGCAATTAGCCTCTAGCTTTGGGCACATGTCCGCCATAGGCGTAGGGAACTCTTTTTTCTTTCTCCGCGAAGGTCTCCGAAAGCGGGCTCTCCTTTTTGAACTTTCATCGCGCTTAAAACCGATCGCGGTCGCGATTGAGTACCTCGTAGTTCTCTTTTTTTTTTCTTCCCTTCTCTTTTTGTAGCTCGGCATTTATTGAAAAGTAATTTGTTTCGCAAGTTTCGCAACTATACCACCGTACTTTACACCGTGATTTATTGGAAAGTAATTTATTTTCAATTTCCACGATACACCGCCGAGTCGTTCGTAAAACTTTATCGAAGGGTAATCTATTTTCGATGTTCGCGGTACAGCCTCGTATTCTTTTCCTCTTCTGCCACTATCGAGCTTTATTAGACGGTAATTCCTTCGCGATCGGTGCGTTCCTACGCTCGGCTTCTAACGCCAGAATTCCCCTGTACATTCATTTCCCTTATCGGATATCCCTCACGATTTGCGCGTCTCGTTATCGGAGGTACACCCGCGGAACTTGCGCTCTTAACAGTAGGAATTTATGGACAAGGAGTATTTTAATAATAACCCGCAGCCTCTCGTTCTCCCTCGACGATGATTCTCTAATAAACGAGCGTCCATCGCAAGTCGGAATTGTTATTTCGCGAGTATGAAACTCGTTATGAGTATTAAATTACAAAAGCCGGCTCCTCGAAATGGGAGAAGAAGGATATTCAGGCCGGAGTAATGGGTTTTTACAGGGTCGAGGGATTCCCAGAAACACATTTTAATACAGCAGTGCATAAAGTCTTGCGGTTCGGCGTGGAAAAAGTACAAGGGCAAGTGCGCCAGGCGTATACCTACGATCGATAAAGTTCCTCGTGTTCTCTAAAAGGCCCTTGCTCTCCGGTTTCAATAATACCAGATTACATCCGCACTCCGTGGCGAACTCGCGGTTTAATTGCAGGAATTTGCGGGCTTCCTATCGTTATTGCAAACCCGAATATCGTTACCGCCTTCTCTTTCGACGGCCAACAATGTAATCGTTACGCAAGCCGTATCGAACGATGAAATATATATATATACGATTAATTATGCAAGCGAAACGTGCCGTGGGAATTAATCTCGCGGTGGTTGCATTTACCGATTCGCCCGTCGAGAAGTTAAATTCGTCGATGACCGAAAACTTTGGATTTCACGATGGAAGAAAGACGTCGAAATAGGCGGCATTAATCGCGGTGAGCGTGGAGGGAAAAGATTGCATCGTAAACAACGAAATGGAAGCGAAGAGGTATTAGGTTTTGAACCTAGTCCGCGATGAAATATCGAAATTAAGCCGAGATTGGATTTCCGTATTGAAACTGGTTTGAATAAAGATACGGAGTCAAGTAAACCTTGATTTTGGACTCGAACGTACGTCGATCTTTGTCTGTGATAGGATTTTACTATTAGCACGATTATTAAAATTCGAAATAATTTGATACGAATCCCGATGAATGTTATGTAGTACTACTCGATAATCTCAGATCTATTGTT
Organism: Ampulex compressa; assembly: GCA_038496175.1. Taxonomy (NCBI): domain Eukaryota; kingdom Metazoa; phylum Arthropoda; class Insecta; order Hymenoptera; family Ampulicidae; genus Ampulex; species Ampulex compressa. The sequence goes on along the minus strand of JBCFXI010001331.1, from coordinate 50,232 downwards.
TTAACGTAACTTCCTTTCCAGCGGATGCAATGTATATACAGTGTGCCCTAAAAAATGTACTGCCCTCTTATTCTTATACTTGAATACTTTGTCGAGTCCGGTAGACCTCTTAATAAGCAGTGCTCGAAAAATGGCGAAAATCAGTTCAAAAATACTAGACTCGGGGAAGAGACCAATGTTTTCTACGGTCACTTGAAGTTTATTCATCGTTCTTTTAATAATTTACGATCGTTTCTATAATTATCTTAGACTATTTCGATAAACACTCGGATCAAAACCAAACGAACCAGCGATCAAAGAGCGAGTACACTTTCCTCGGGACAGCCTGTACACCCGATAGACAATTTTCAGAGGTACGTAACAGACGAGATTCGAATCAGTCCCTACAGCGTGAAAATCGGAGCAACTACCCACTACACCGCACCCCCATTTCACGATTCCCTCCTTCATCCCAGGACTATTCAACGTCGGTCCTTCAGCCAAGGACTACGAACCCCACATTACACGCTAAATAATCCGTATTCTTCCGCGTAATCCTAAATGCGTTTTAAGAGCTATGGTGGTGTAGTGGATGGAGGCTCAGACTTCCACGCGATTCGACCCGGCTCCGAATCCCTCCTATCAGAGATCGTCTTTCCATACGATACGTATACCATAACTATGCTAATTCGGAATCCACCTTAACGCATTTTTTTAATTTCATATACTACTACAAAAACAAATTGAAATACACATCTAATTTTAATTCTCTATATAAATACATTTTATATCCCATTACTCGCATCTTATTATTAATATATTGTATATATTTACACATTTATATACAACAAGTATATATTCAATATTAGCTTACTTTATACTTGACCGTTACCTTATATCACGTATACTCGTTACAATCGCGTTAGAAATAAAGTGACCACACCTCGAACATCCCGTTTCAATCGCACAAAGAAGTATCGCCCGTTTACCGGTAACAGCACCTCCACGAAGACACAACCATTTACCCGTATACCGCTAAGAGTAGCCTTCAACGCGTTGAAACCACTGCACTCCTAAGCCAAAAGACCCTAGCAGTCGCTGCCAAAAAAAAAAAAGAAAAAAGACACCTCTTATACCCGCGAATCCGTCAAATTCGCACAAGTCCTCCTCTGTGCGCCGCTCTTGCGCTATGCCCGACCTTGCGATTACGCAAGGAGGCGGCTTCGAACAATGAGATATGTCGCGCTCATTAATGACGCAACCGAGCCGGAGGAGTCCCTAACGAGGGGCTCGGCTCCTGTGCGCGAGGGCCGAAGGGCGAAGAAGGATCGGCGGGGTTAGGAGGAGGGGCAGGAGGGGGGCTGCGGAAGCCGAGGGGCTCGGCCCCTTCGGGGCATGACGGCGCGCCCATCGACCCGACGATGGGCACAACAAACTTGCCATCGCGATGCCGCGGCTGGCCTGTGTGTCGATTATTTATGCCGCTTTGAGCCTTCGACGATTATCCTGGATGTAGGGTATTGTCGCTGTTTCTACCGAGGAGCGCTCGAGTGATGTGTGATCTCTTTGGAAAATCGTAGAACTTTGAGGCGCGCTCGCTTCTGGGATTTTTCGTGATTTCCTCGCGGCGTACGGATCGATGAATCGATCTATCGACATTCTTCCTTCCTCCTCTTTCTCCGTAAGGATATATTTGGGGTATTTAAATCTGTCTGGAAAATGGCTGGTAGGAATAGTGTTATTCAATGTCAAAGGCCTTCGATCTTTTTAGTCTCTTGGACAACGTGTTGATTTTTTTTTTTTTTTTTTTGGTAAATACCCTGCGTTTGTAATATTGGTTTTTTTATATGTTTATCGAATTGAGGGTGCTTTTGAAGCAGATACGGAGGTGAGGTTTTGATGGTTTTTACATTGGAGAGGAAGATTTTTTTTGTAAAGAAATGTACGTTGTTTTATAGTTGAACGATTATCGAGTATAGCGCAAAGTACAAAGTTACGCGTATTGCGACCACAAAGCCCGATTGTTTTTTTTTTTTTTATTTTCATCGACGCGGACCCCCTGCAGGTCAAAGCCGACCCCTGGGGGTCGATACGGACCACTTTGGGAATGACCGATTTAAATTGTGGCCTCATGATTTATTTCGGATTTATTTTGGCGAGCATTTACCACGGGGCTGGCATTTCCAATGTCCCGATTGCGATTGGAACACCGAAATGGATGCCGAGAACTCGTATCGCTCGGTTCGGTTTATCTTTATAGGTGGGTGGCGGTGTTTAGTCGCTCGCTTAAGTTAATCCAGATCCTGTTTACTCGGTCGAGGAGTCTATTTTGATGCAAAAATGGGGACGACGTTTCGATCTCCGCGTGAAATTTTTAGTAAGCTACGAGCCTTAATTTGTAAAGATTATACATTGATAATGGAACTAAAAGTGTCGCAATCGAGTTCTAAAAAAGATTGCTTTAAGAAGATTTTAATATTTCTCAAGTATTATATATATTCTTGCATATCAAATATTCTTTAAATATTGCATACGCGTAATATTAGATACAACGGAATATCTTCCAGGAGATGCTCCAATATTTTTAAACGAGGTTCCCCCATAATATCATTTCCTCACGAATAATCCATTAGAACGGTACGATAAAAAGATGTCAAAGTCGTGTATCTTTGCGTACGATTTTACGTCGACCATAAACCTCCCAAATTGATATAACATCCTTTACATCGCGGTTATATCCGCCACCGGTTATCCCCTTTGCCCCGCAATTCGTTTGTTGAACATTAATTTCACGCGATCGCCGCTCAGAGAAGCGCGTATACGCGCGCGCAGGATCCGGCTTAATGCGCAAAAAAAATCGCGAAAAAAATATGACGGAGGGAGCAAAAGGTTTATCCGGTCGGTTTCCTCGTAATTCCTCGCGCGGCCACTGTCCCGCCAGCGAACAAACCGAATTTCTTCCATCGATGGCGAGGTAAGTGAATAATTCCACGGAGCAGCGAGTAGGATTTGTCGTTCGTGCATCGATAAAGGAACAATTTCCAAGCGAACAATCCCCGCACGGCCGACGGGGGATTGTTATTTCCGGAACAGCTTTGTCCGCTGGAAGCTGCGGAATTTCTCGGTTTTTCGTTGCGTTCGGTAACGTCCAGCTAGCCGGGAATAAAAACCGGGGCTATCCTTTCGCCTGGGCCGGAAATGGAACGTCAAAAACAGACGGGGCTCGCGTGGCCATGGAGAAGTACGGAATGTCCGGAACTACGTTGTAAAACGCAAGCGGGAATGATGGTACGTATTTAAAAAAAAAAAAAAAAGCGGACGAGTGGAAATCGTAGAAGTTGGTCGTACGTAAATTTTGATTTTTGGAAGGATCTGGTCGGAGTACCGAAGCGCGCGCGAATGGTTGTTTAAAGACGAATAAAATAATACGGGATTTTTATCAGATCCGTGAGAAAGAATTGTATCAGGTGTACCGGTATGAAGCGAGCATTAAGATAGAAATGTGTCGATAAGAAACTTTTGTTGTAAACGAGCTTTAATTTCCTTTTTGTTTAGTATGACATTTGTCAAACATATTTGATATACGTCAAGTCAATTCCTTTATAATTTTCGCTATTATTACAATTGAGACAAAAAGTGACGTACCTGATATTTATCGAATACTTCAATAAGTAAAGATATGTACAAAAATTTGCATGTGCCAATACTCGTTTGATCCACTGTACATCAAGTCGTTGAACGAACAACGTCATATTATTTCATCGTGTTAAAAATGTCGAATTTTTTACCAGAAAGTATATGATTTGCGGAAAGCATCCTGGGGAACATCGATTTTGAAGATGCGCAAACACTCTATCGAGTCTGTGAAGAACGAATAATGGCTTTGTCGGCGATCGGAGAATAATCATCGTGCTTTCCACTGCAACGACGATTCTACAATTCGTATCCATTATAATTCATTGATAATTTATGCGTCATTATCTATCCGGCACGGACGCCTGGCATCTGTCCGCGAAGGATCGACGTTATTCGTCCAAACATCGAGACTCCCCGAATAATGTCGTGGCCAAGTGCGGGCGTACTCAACTAATGTCGAGCTCCTTCCCTGGAGCGGAGTTTGACCGACCAAAAAGCGACAATGCAATGCAATTGTACGTGCCACCAGCATCGCGCATTGAAGCAATCGTACGGTGCGCGCTAATGAAAGGGATCACTGTCAACAACAGCATCGCGCTGTATATGTTTGATTACTTGATATTTCGGTATCGACAGTTACGTTCGTTTAGCCTAGGCCAAATGTTATGTTAGTCTAGGCCGTTGTTCGACGTCAATTTCAATCCGACGTATCTACTGTGTGCCGAGGAGCAAAAATATCCGGTGAGTATCGTTATTTCGTGGACCCGACTTGCCACGAAATATGCGATAACGACAATCGAAGGGATGGAGGAATAATACTTGAATACCAAAATTGGTCTAAAAAAAAATACAAGAATGGACCATTAGATATTTCCGTGTTTTCTCGAGAATCTCGCAAAATTGACACGGCGTTCTATTTTATTTTTGTCAAAAACCGTGTAACTCGTGCGATCAAGGTGTATTCTTGTAACGTCAAAAATTATATTCCTTATCAGGAGCCGAGGACCGCTTAATAAAGAACCTCCGTGATCAGCTTTGGCGAGGAAAAAAGTAAAGGTCGCCCTTCCGGAAAATGAAGCTCCGTGGGAAAAAGAAATGATTCTACGGCAACGACTTACATTTTCACGTACAATTATCCCCTCTGGAGGTATACAACGTATTTTAGGACACGCTATGTACGCCTCGGTACACGACTACCATACGTGACCGGGCTGCAGAGCATTCTGGAGAAGCAGGAGCTTGCAGAATTCGAAGGAAAAGAGCCGAGGAGGCAACTGGCACGTGAGAAACAATCCGTTCCGCGAATCGCTAAAAGGCATAAATATCTTTTCAGCGGTGCACGCACGGTTTTGAAGGCGAAACTTCCTCGAAAATTTCGTACACCGCCGGGGGAATATTTAAAATTCTTCCTCCGAAACACCGGGTGCCGCCGAGAAAAAAGTTTCTCCTATTTCCCACTTGCTTCGAAAAGTTATCCATTTTACGATCGTACGATTACCACGACCACGCCCCTTGCGTTCTCTCTATTGTTCTATCACAGCGCAAAGAGTTTAGAATCTCCACTCTACGATTTCCTTCTTCTATGCCCAACATTTATGGCTAATCATCGAGGATTGACCAAGCGAACCATCAAGCTTCAACGATCACCTAACTCATATATGCCTCTTATTAAACCTCAACGTCATTACAAGTACTCAAAATCGATCAAACACCAAATCCACACCCATCCCAAGATGGATTAAAAACGTGCATAGATGTATGCGTATCCACACAGAATATATCACGATATACCCACATCAGAACGTTCCAAAGTAGGATTTTCGGGCAGAGAAATTCACGTTTCGGTATATAAAAAAGAGAGAGAGAGAGAGAGAGAGAGAAGGAGAAAAGAAACATCAGAGGAGGATATAGTAGTTCCGCGGCAAAAGCGAGAAGTAAACGATACCTTTGTTCGCCGTGTCCGTACGATTCTCATTATAAAACTTTCCCAGCGAGTCAACTCGTTCCGCCTAATAGGGCGGGCACTTTGAAAAAATGACGAGATAACTTCGTTCCCCGGCGGTTAACGGGTTAAAATAACAGAGATGCATTACCATTGGCGGGGGCCATCGATCGAGCGGCTCCGCCATCGGGCCGCCCATGGGGCAAATTCGGATCACCGATCGGCGAGGTCTGCCTATCGACTTCATTTCCGCCAATTCCCACCGGCGCTCGACAACTTTCCGACGTCTCTTCCGGCCTTCGACCCAGATTCACATCCTTCTCCTCGCTGTTGTCCCCGGGCCACTTTGCGGCCCGCTCCTCCTCCCCGAAACGCACGTTTTTGCGAGCCGCGACTCGACGCGCGAGCGCGCGCCTCGACGGGCCGCTGTCCGACCTCTTCAGGATGGAAGAGTTTCCGGAAAAGTCGATCGCCTCGCCCTTCATTCGAGATCGTTCCTCGATATCCTGGGAATAGGAGTTTTCAGGTACTTCATCGGGGTCCAGAGGCGCGTGCCTGGCTAAGCTGCTGTTCGTTCTTTTTAGGATGGAAGAGTTTCTCGAGAAATCGAACGCTTCGCTCGTTATTCTTGATTGTTCATCGGTGTCCAGAAATTCGATTTTGAACGCTTTATCGAGATTTAAGAGATGGTGCGTCGCTATATTGGTGACACTGCTCTTCAGGATGGGGGAGTTGGTGGAAGAGTCGATCGCGTCGTTCTCGATTCTGGACGGTTCGTCGATAGCCTGGAAACTCGGGGTTTTAGGTGTTTCATCGCGATCCAGAAGCACGTGCCTCGCCACGCTGGTCTCTTTGATCTTCAGAATGAGGGACTTTGTCAGAGATTCGACCGCGTCGCTCTCGATCCTCGAGTGCTCGTACATATCCTCGAACCTGTCGTTTTTCAATATTTTATCCAGATTTAGAAAGTCGTGCCTCGCCATGGTGCTTTGCAGGACAACAGGGAGTTTAGTCGAAAAATCGATTGTCTCGCTCTCGATCCTCGAGAGTTCCTCCGTATCCTCGAAACGCACGCTTTTGATCGTTTCGCCTTGATCCACAAACTCGCGCTTCTTCCCGCGAGTTTCCTTATTCTTCAAAATAGGTGATTTTCGCGGAAGACCAACCCTAACACTCTCGATCTCCGATCGTTCATCCGCTCTCTCAATACGCACATTCCTGCCTCTTTTGCATCGACCCAGCAGTGCGCGTCTCATCGCGCTCGTCCCTCCCTTCTTCAGAATAGTCGACTTGGTCAAAAAATCGATGACCACTCCCTCGATCCTCGTTCTTTCCTTCGCCAAGCGCTCGATGCTCCGCGAGCAAAACCTCCCGATCGATCCTCCTCTCCTCTCTCCGTCATGAAACAAATTTCCCGACTCCTCAGTGGTCGTAAGATTCCTGTTTGTCCTCGATTTCGAGGGGAGAAGCGTCTCCACGTAATCGATACACGGAAGGGCCACGGTGTTGATTCGTTTGAGATCCAGGGTGTTCAGTTTCTCGCGGAACCTCAGTCCTGCCACTTTTTTCTTGCAGCTCCACGATGGATCCACGAGGTGCCTCAGAGTCTCCGAGCCTCGTTGGTCCACGTATCCCAAGCCTCGTCCTTCGCTTCTCCATCCTGAGCGGCGATCGAATCGAGAAACAACCCTTTCGAGGGCCCACGCCTCAGACGTGGTCTCACCTCTCGCGCGGGAGACCATATTTGAATATCCCGCTTCTCCAATCGCCGATTTGCTCCTCGATTTGGCCGCGTTTCTTTCGATGCTCGAAGCCCAGAGCTCGAAACCTAGATCGTTGGGTTTCTCGAGGAAGTTCCGCATTGTTTCGTCGCTTTCCCTCGTTTCGAGGCTCATCGGTGAATCCACGAGTGGCCCGAAGTGTTGCTCGCCCCGGATCTCCCGCCTCTCGTTTTCCTCTCCTGGCGGACGATCAACTTCCCAAGTATTCGTTTCACGATCCTCCGCCCGGCTATTGCCACTTGCACGCCTCCAGGATACGCGCCCCGAGTATCCGGAGTCTTCGCTCGCATGTTTATCAGTGGATTTATATTCGCCCTCCGCGTCTCGTGAAGCTGGGTGCCGAGAGTTTAATGTTTCGCATTGTTCCTGGAAATTCAGCCTCGTTTCCTCTTCCTTAACGTTCATTAGTAGTAGCTCGCTGTCCAGGGGAAAGTTCAGTTTGTCGGAAGGTCGACATTCGGGGTTGTATTCTTTACCTTGACTCTCGTCTCTCGAAGAATCGAATTCTGAGTTTAACGTTTCGCGGCGCTCCTGGAGATTCATCCTCGTTTCTTCCTCCTCGATGTCCATCGATAGTATCTCGTTGTTCAGTGGAAACTTTGACTCGTCAAAAGGTCGACATTCGAGGTCGCGTGCTTTTCCTCGACTCTCTTCTCTCCAAGAATCGAATCCTGAGGAGTTCAACGCTTTGAGGGACTCTCCTGAGTTCGCCCTCGTTTCTTCCCGTTCAACGCTGATTAGCCGTAGCTCGCTGTCCATTAAAAACCTCGCTCCGTCAAAACGTCGAAATTCAGGTTCGTATTCTTTGCCCCCGCCTTCTTCTCTCCGAGGATCGAGTCCCGGGGATTGAATAGGAACCCGGAGGTTCCGCGGCTCGGCTTCGCTCTCGGTCCTCGGCGATGCGCGGCTCGGCCGACAAGGCGCACGGCGTGCCTTCGATTTTTCATTCGCCGCTTTATCGCTCGGCTCTCGTCCATTTCCTTTGTCGTTCCTTCCCCCCAAAGTCCAGACCGCCGACTCCACATTGTGCAGCCTCTGACGGATATTCTCCCTCGTTTTGTCGTTTCTGAAACTGGCCGGCGGCTCGATTAGGAACTTGAGAGCCTCCAGGTGTTGTCGGTATTCACGCTCGAGCTCCTTCCTTCCGCCTTCCTCTTCCGCCGGACGATCGAGCTCCCCGATTCCTGCCCAGAGTCCCTTTGTTTCGGCCTCGCACTTGCTTTTTCGCGGCCCATTATCGGCCCAAGCCTCGACATCCTCGTGCCACGACTCCGGATTCGCTGTTCCATCGATCAAAGCGGGTTTGTCGATCTTTCCGTTCCTTTCATCACAAATTTCAATCCCCTTTTCGACGCTTGGCGATGCAAAATCCGTGTAAGACACTCCATCGACTCGTTTCGATCTCTCGTTTATCCCCTCGTCCTTCCTCTCTCGCCAGGTCCAGACCTGGAAATCCAGGTTCTCGCGAGCCTTCCAAGCCGCTTCGTCACCCTTGAAACTGGCCGGTGGGTCGATGAGGAACCTGAGTGCCTCCAGGTGTTCCCAGTATTCACGCTCGAGCTCCTTCCTATCGCTCTCCTCGTCTGCCAGCCGATCGAGGCCGGTAATTCTCGCTTCCAAGCCCGTGCACTTTGTTCCACGTCGAGTAAAGTCGCTCCAGGACAGGGCGGTCCGTAGTTTCGATGTCCCTGCGCGCGATTTATCCCGCCTCTTGGCCCTCTTTCGCGCTCCCCGGAATATATCGGGCCTGGTGGAAATCCTCGAACGTCTCCAGCGAGCCTCGAGGTTGCGTACGATCCTGCGGAATCGGGCGCCAGGATTGGCGGTCCTTCGCTTGGATCTTCGCGGACGATCGAGGCGCTTCGTCGTTAAGAGAGGATCCGTCTGCTTCGATGGCCGCGAAGTGGGAGTCTCTTCGACTACTCCTCTTACGCATCGAGAGCAGTCCGGAAATCTCATGTCTCGCGATGTATTTATCTATATATATTACTCGGCTGTTTCTCTGAATTTTTATGATTTCTTTTTAATCGATTCGAATTTTACGATTCGATTCGTATCTTTTTTCGTTTTTTTAATCGATTTTAGTTGACACTCTGAACTTTACGCGGCGCTACTCTTTGATAGCTTCGATATCATCGACGAGGTTTGCTTTCTTATAAGTATCGGACTTCGCTTCGATCGCGACCATTTCCTTTTTTACGGCACTTTACTCGCGCGTTCGATGTCAAATTATACTAATGTACCTATTTTTCACCTCATCGATCGATTTATTCGCGCACACATCGTCACCGCGGTCAGCCTTTTTATAGGGCGCTACCTTAATAGTCTGAACGATATCGATGAGGTTTCCTCATTGGCTTCAAACTCGACTTTCATTACAGCGGTTCTTTTACAGCGTTTCACTTATATATTAGATATCAAGCATCACCGGTGCTCGAAATAACGAAAAATCGAGAATAAAACTCGAGTGATTCGATTCATTAAACGATCCATAATTCGCGCAGCACTCTACTTTATTCTGGAGAACGCTTTCGCCAAATACAAGGCAACGGTAATTGAAATAACGTGCAAGCGGAGATAAAGCCTAAAACAAAGACGCGCTTTAAACCACATTATCGTCATTCAACTCTGCGACAGCGTCGATTCTTTCGAACTACTCCGCGCAACGCGCAATCGACGATGTTCCATCGTCGCGATCAAACTCGAACAACAAGCGTATTAATCGTAATCGGTTGTCGGGCCAGCGCTGCTCCTGGTTTCTTACGCGAGGGCGCGCATTGCCCATTTCGCGGGACAATCGAAGCGACGACGAAGGCTTCCCGTTTGTTGGCCCAGCCCTGAGCACCGGCCCGGTTTCCCGATAATTTCTCCCCGCGTTACACAACCCCGCGCTCTTCATTATTGAAACTGGCCCATTGTGCAATTGCGGGCCACGGATATTGTTCGTTTTATATTCACGCCGGCGGAAAGGCAAAGGGACACGCGGGGCTTTTCCAATCAAATTTCAATCCGCGGAATATTCACGGCGCGCGCCAGGGCTCGATATTAATCGGCAATAATCGCGCGCCTCGGCGCCGCGACTGCGATTCTCGTCGAGAGGATTCCTTTCAGGCCGATTGGGAGCTCGAGATCGCGCATGGCCGCGAGGAGGAGTCGAGCTGCGTTTCCATCCCTCGAAGTTTTACGAGTCCTGCACTGCGAATAGCGACGAATGGCGAAATGCGCGTTTGTCGAGAAACATATCCATACGTATGCGCAAACGATATAGGTTCGTCTAGAATTCTTCTTCAGGGTCTCCAAGAGGAGGAATCCGATTCGTTGTGGAATCAATTTGAAATGCAGAAGGTTGCACAACCTGTACGCGTCCGTCTCCTCGAGGGAGCGACATTAATCGGTATCGATCAGCCGCGCGAATCTAATCGCTCGAAAAGCTCTTCTCATCGCCCAAGTATTTCTCGACGAGCGTCTCATCGTTGGAATAACCAACAGAGGTGGATAACAACGCCCCTTACGTCGATTTAAACAAAACACGGAAGGCTAATACCGATCGCTTTTCCTCCTCGTTCACTTAAACAACACCCTACACCATCGTAAAAAAACAAATAGAAAAACACTATATCTAATCCACATTTGCACCGTCTTCCTCGCAAAAGGAACTCATCGAAGATCCACTCGGACTCTTTCTCCTTTCTTCGTTGCATAAGCAACGCTCTGCATTCGCAACGATAAACTGCCTATGCACAAACACCAAAGAGTCCACGGTTTAATCCATTTAGCGGTCAGCATTTCGAAGCACCAGAGATAGAGAGGAAGAAAGGAAGAGAGAAAAAGAGAGAGAGAGAGAGAGAGAGAGAAGTCGCGACGGTTAGTCCGGCACACTCGACAAGGTATCCGCGAGCACTGGCGCGGAAGGTAGGTCGGAAGGAGGTTCGAAAAGGAAGAAGAGGGTCGCCGGTCGTAGGGCGCCTTCCCAGAGAAGGGTGCGCCCGCCTCGAAGATGCGCTCGTTTGGCCCTGGAAACAGGTGCACCGTGTGTGTGCACGTCGGTGCGCGCAGCGGGCAGGTGTGTTTATCGGCCATAAATATGCACGTATATCGCAACGACGCAGCGCGGCTTTGGGCGCAAGAAGCCCCGAGCCGCTCGGCTGGCTGGCCAAATTATACATGATTTGGGTAATTAGAGGGGAAATACGAGACACGATCGAATAATGCGAGCGCTATGATACGCGGCGGTGAATTAAAAATCCACTAGGAATAATGGGGATCGAATGGAGGATGGATTACACCGTCGACGAGTTAACGCGTGTTTCTTGCGGTCATAGCCTCGACGTCCATATTTTACTTTCGACCAACTCCGAAGGTAATTCCCTTTTTTTTCAACGCGTCTCCCGCCAAACTGTCCCGGGGAAAAAATGAGGGCTATCGGCTCGTCCCAAAGGTGTATTCCGTAATCCGCACGCGACTGTTTTATCCGACGATGTTTATATAAACGTGAAACCTGTCGAATATCGTGGTTTTATTTTTGGTCCTCCCCTAGTTGTATACGTCATTCGATAAAACGATGTAAAACAAATAATGTGCGTCTAGTATTTCCTTATCAAACGGAAAAAACCTTTGGCTCCACCTAATATACACTCGCCAACCCCCAGTGCTTTTTACGCATAAACAGCTATAATACCGGAACAACTATGAAACGATGCTTTTTACGTATAACCAGCCATTATATATAATATAAAGATTATTAATATATAATTTATATAATAATATACTATTATTGTATTATATATAATATAAAAATCTACAGCCAGAACATCAGAATCGCTACAAAAATCAAAAAAACACGGCCAATAGACCCGCCGATCGCCATAGTAAAATCAACGCTCAAAAACGGCATTCCCGCGAAGCTCCAAAAAAACGCGAAACAATTATGGCGCCTTGCGCAGCACCGTCATTAAGGTTAATCCTCGAACTCTGACAATACTTTGGAGTCGACTTGCCAGGCATAGGGGAGCGATGATCGACGTCGGTTTTTCTGAAAAATCCGCGGGAATCCGATCGAACGTCGATCCCAATGTCCAATCGGCGCGCTGCGCTCCGCTCGGCGTGACGGCACGTCAATTTGGAAAAAGGACCGCGCGTAATGGGGCTTCAGAGGAGAGGAGCGAACGCTTTTACGCGCCACCGACGACAGTCTCGTCGACGTTTTAATTCCCACCTCATTGTCGACCGCCTCGAATCCTGCGGCCACTTCTCCATCCACGCCATTGGCGGCCCTTTGCTCGCCTCGCTTTGCTTCGCATTGCCAACCCGATACGGCTTTTGTACGTAAAATTCAACCTTTCGCACTTCGGATCGATGCTTTTCTGGATGAGCGGTAATCGGGGATTCCTTGTTCAACGGAGCAACCGTTCGCGGAGTTCGTATTTTAATTCTCCGCCTGGCTTCGCGGAGTTGGAATTTTGGTCGAGCACACGGACGTTTGCGGGGTATGATAATAGTTTTGGGTGCTGACACGTGGTTCGGATTATTTTGCGCACAAAATTTACCCCCTCGCGATTGAGGTCCTTCGAGGACATGAGAGTGTGCGAAGGAGAAATTTGAAAATCCTAATAATGCTAATAATGCTTGAACGCTATACGATATAAAGTAATGTAAAACGCTTTTTTGATCATAGAAAAAAGGTGATTTCGAAGAAGGCGAATTTGATTTGTGAAAGGGGGAATTTGATTCGCAGGAGGATGGGTTCGAGGTTCGGGAAGGTGAATTTGAAGTGGAACGCGTGTATCGCGCGGTACTGGACGACGACACGCTGTACGGGGTGTGCATCGAACGCGCAAATAGAAGAAGCGCGGAGTGTAAACCACGATAGGAATGTCGGACCCGAGCAAACTGGTCCTACGAAGATCAAACAGACCGACGAAACTGAGACGAATATAAAATCGGCTAACCGAGATCGAAACGAAGCGATCAAATGGAAAGGCAGATGAGCTAATCCGGTTGCAAGGCCTTGGCCTTTGGTAAACTACTCGAGCGATAAATCCAAATTCAAGACGAATATTTTAAACGATCGATTGGAGGCGCGTTATATATTTCTATAGGAACAACTACGCCCGGTTTTACATATATTAAGTATTATTAAGATAACAATTTTTTAAATATATTAAATATTAAGATATAAAAATTCAGCCAAAAGCGTGGATAAAAAATCAGATCGTTCAGAGTATTCTTTTCAAACAGACTTTGACAAGCTAAGATAAAGATAAACTTGGATAACGAGATTGGGATAAAAGTGAAACGATCCGAAAATCAAAGTGACCGGTAAAAATAATAGCAGCCAAGCGAAGCGAAGGAATAGTAAAACGAACGAATCCAGTCCGGACGAAAAGGAGGTAACTCGAGGAATACCGAAATGAGAATTGAAAGAATAATAAAATTAATGAATCCAAGCCGGACGAAAATGGAGTAACTCGGCGAACCAAAATGATAATGAAATAAGCTGAATAAACCGAAAGGAAAATGAGGTCGGAGAATCTAAACGGAAAGGAAGATAAAACGGGGGTAGTCAAACTCGAATGAAAACTAAATAGATCCGCGGGGCCGAAGCGGCAAAGGAACTCGGCTGGATGAGCTAAAACGAAAACAAAGCGGAGTAACCAAAGGAAATCTCGACGCGGAATTGCGGTTACACCCGGTACATCGTCGGATCGAGCGATAAAGCACGACACGCTGTACGGTCAATTAAACAACGAGATCCCACATTCTGGCTCGTTTGATTGTGTCGAGCGCTGGCCACCTTTGAATCCTTCCGTCTGCCAATTTCTATCCGTTGCGTCATTTGCAAGTCGCGCAATAAAGCCACGCTATGCTCGTTTCTTTTCACGACAGGTTCGTGACGTCATTTTACCACAGCGCCGCTGTACTTACATCTTGTTTTTCTACCAGCGATCCGCTTAATCGTTCGTGCGCTGCTGGGAACGTCCTGGATTTTTTCTTACGTAACTTTGGCTTGTTTTAAATATTGGTTCGTGGATCTTTGTAAAATTAGGAGATTACCTTGACTGCGTCGACTAACGACCACCTTGAGAAGTTACGTGCACTAATGGGATTTTCTCGTTTATTCGATAAACTAATGATATAAAATAAGCATCCGTTTCTCAATGCGGGAATCGACGTTTCTGAATATATTGTATATCCATGAGTGGAAAAGGGCAAAGGACAGAATGATTTCTGATAAATAATAACGACGTGCTTCTCGAATTTCTTATCTTCGACTTTGATTATTTCTTAAGGATGTATTTAGGGTTATTCTTGTGAGAATTAAACGGCTATCAAGTGTGTTTTTCTATTACCATATATCGAGGTAGCTCTGATCCGGCATTTAAATCGTTATTGAATAATTATTAATTTAAATTGATATCAAAATGAAATTCCACGCGTGCATATGGTGCGTGTTTTATAGTTATTACGTGCATATATTAAATACAGGCGTGTAATGATAAGCGAGAAACATTTATATTCGCAACTACGCGTGGGTTTTGGAAGACTCGAAATTTATAATTCGGCCGACGTCGTCCAGAAAATTGTTGGGAATAATTGAATTCGCGCCGTATTAAATGCGGGCAAAGGCCGTGGCTCGAAATGAAATAAAAACTTACTCGCTCCGTTTTTCTTATTTTCCGTCGTAACCACCCGGGATGTTGTGATCGTCTTCGTTGTAGTCTCTGCGAAAAACATCGTTTATATTGTCGCGATAAAAATCATTTTACTCTTTTGAAGGACCATTAGTTTTTGTACATACTATTTAGGATCTCCGTCGACGTGTTTTCTTGCAGGCTACTTTTGTAAATCCGCCTCTTTGGGGATCCAATGTTTTCCCTGCAACAAAAGGAGAAATAAGATGTATAACTCTTATCAAATGCGTCTTAATTTTCAACGCACGATTTATTTAATAAATACTCTTTTATTATTTAATTTGTTTTGTTCCAAGTTCGTGCATAGATATCACTTATATCGGATGACATTACGTGGAAAATAGTTTACGACGATAACTAGAAAATTATACCGATTTTCTAATGTGTTGTAGAAAACTTAGCTCGGTATCTCTTGCTACTATTTACGCTTTGTTACTGCAGCAAATATATTTAAGTTTCACCAAACTTACTCAAGATCAACTTCAACGTACTTTCTCACTCCGAAGTTATTTGCGCTTTATAAACCGATGTTAAAAGATATTTTCAAAGAAAATTTATGCAAAGTCACGTTAAGGACAAAAATTTGCGCAAAGTACGACTCAAGAGTGTAATTAAAACACGCGAAAGAAACTAAGAGAAATCAAATATGTACGATAAAATCTACAAAAAAAATGATTTGAACGCATTTTCCCATTGGTTAAATTCCTTGTTTTGTTCCTTAAACTCGAATGAAAAAAGGGAAAAAAAGGGAAAAATCGAATCGCGAGGGTGAAATTACACGCGTAACGGAGCGTGAACGATGGGTTTTGATTATAATTAAAGAAGAAAGTAAATAACTCACTGGTTGAGACCAAGCTTCAAGTGCTCGCCGGCATTTCGTAAGAGGGCATGAGCCTCGCTGTTCGTTAGGTCTCGCGTACTTCTTCCATTTATACTACTAATTAAATCGCCCTCTCTAACCCCCTGCTGAGCCGCTTTACTCCCCGGATTGACCTGCAAAACAAATGGAAATTCTTTATTACTTCAAAGGCTTCGGCATATTCATGGTTGCTGCATCGACTCAAATGGAATTATCACGCAAAATACATTATACATTCGTCTTTATCGGGAAAAAAATATGTCTGCAATGTAGATCGTGAGTATTACTGTTCGGCTATTTAAAAAAATACTGTAAAATCATATGTCTTATGTATATATGATACGTGACACATTAACTATATAGCTTCTGTTTACAGTGATTTTATGTTTCCTGCGTATTTTACATTCGTTTTTGCCAAAAATGCCTAGAAAATTCGTGGAATCACGTTAATCGACTGATTATTCAGCCTTTCAACGACGATCTCGAAGTAGAAGTATATTTTTAGAGTTTGGAGCAAAACCTAGTACTTCTGATCGAATTTACGTTGCATAAAAAGGCAGGGTTATTTTGAAGGAAATCGCAACGATCGAAGGTAGGATTGAAAAAATCAGCGATTTCGCACAAAGCAGCACAATGGGGAAGCGAATATTCAGCAGGTTCGGATACGGATTGGTAACATCGATCAGATGCTTGAAAAAGCATTTCGCTTGGAACCCGTGATATGCGACCAGTGTGCATTAGAGGCTATCCGGAAGCCTTCGCGTAGGCGTCGGTCGCTCGATTCTTTCTCGATTCTCGATTATGAAATATCCATCATCGTGGAGCTAAAGGAGAATTGAGAGACTTTCGAGCCTTCAGAAATTTTAATTTCTCCATTTATAAGGACATCCTTGATCATTTAACGAGAAATCTCACGCTGAACTTACGCATTGAACGATTGAAAATCTTTTTCGTAATTACAAATGTGAAAACTGCGCGGAATCGAGGCTAAGGTAGAATTCATGATATTTTTATTCCTCCCGAATCTATATTTTATACGATCATCATTCTGATTTCCTCACTTGGCCATGTAAAGTGTTTATTCGTTTATATGTGAAAGAAATTTATTCCTAGTAGAAAACTGAAGCGTCCGCCATCTCTAAACTGCGGTGAAACAATCAAACCCTCATTGTGCATTCACCGATTGTCGCGTTTCTAGAACAGAGCTTATAGGTATTAACTATGAAATAGGCAAAATACAAATCGTAGAACAATATGACGCTGAATCTGCGTTTCTAGCGATCTCTATCGCTGCTCAATATTCACCGTTTTAATATAATCCGCGATCGATATTCAAGGCGATCGATAATCTGACGGACGAAAGGCCGAAATATTCCACGAGTCGCGGATAAAGTGTGAAAATTCTCACCGTGGCGCTGCATTTCCGCTGCGCTGACGCCCGAAATTTCAGCATCCCGAGGACCTTTCTCTCTCCCTCTCCCTCTTTCTCTTTCTCTTTCACTCCTCGCGCCTCTTAAATCCTGGCAGACCGAATTTTTCGCGGTTTCCTCGACGAACAGCCCTCTTTCATCTTTTACACCAAAAGAATATTTGTATCAAACAAGGAGCGGAATGAAATTTTTGCGCTCCTCCTTCGCTCGACGCGATTTTATTTGATATCTTCAGAAACCACAGTCTCGTTTCGGAATAAAAAAATCCTTGATCCTGAGTGGATATGAAATCTAGGCAAACTCGAGATCTAATTTCCGAAAGTACCAAATAAACGGAAGTAAAACGAGGGCAATCGATCGTAACAATCGAATCGGATGACAATCCTCGAAATTCCGATTCCTTTTCGAAACGACGAAACAGATTTCACGCGGATATTCATCCCTGAATTTATACCGCGCACGGGTTGGTTATTGGAAATCCATCTGGACGAAATCTTAAAAGTATTCACCGGAATACGAATGTTCGTACTCCAGCTTTCGCGCAAATAAGCTTAATTTACTTTTATTTCTCTATTCACCGCAGCTAACCGACCTATAATCCGGATTACAACTCGCGGATGATACGGATTTCCAACGATTTCGCGATTAATCCACCCTTCAACCCCTAAACCGTCCTATCATCGCCGACCTTTCCGTTAACTCACAATTACATCCATAACCAAATTCCTAACACAAAATCCCACCGATGTACGTTTATCGAAACGGACATATACGCTTTCAAGATAAGACCATAAAACATCCATTTAATTAATACGAAAGTTCGCCTATTCGACATAAAAAAATAATAAACGCGGGGAAAATAAAGGGTGCAAATAATGTCCGTCATTTTCCGCGCACCACCAAAATTCTTCCGAGCGGCGCTCTGCCAAGGCTCTCGAAACTCCGGATGTGGGTTATTAAAACCCGTCAAGCTTGAGACAAAAAAACCGCGTCGGTATGAAAAGAAGAAAAAAGGGGGAAAACCATAAACGGCTCGTGCCAAAATCAATTAACCAGCGAAACAAAGGGAAAGAAGGAGGGATGGGGCCGTCGTGGCTGGAAAACGTCTATTCCAGCCATCGGCTCGTATCGCTTCCTCGAAGCCTTTATCCCCCGACGCCGCCCAATTTGTCTTTCCCCGTGTACTCAAGGCGCACGAAAGTTCGGGCCTCGAGAGCCGTCGACGTGGAAAACGAAGGGAGAACGAGAATCGCCGTGCCGTCGCGCTCTGGAAATCAACGACGAAAGTCGGCACTTCAATTACGCGGCCGGGCAAGAAGACCGAGAGAAGGAGGACCGCGCGATTCCACCGCCTCTTGCTTCTTCTTTATGCAATCCCTTTTTTCCTTCCTCCTTCTACTCGAAGGCTCGTCGATAGTCGAGGAGGATTTAGTGGTTTTCCGTTCAAGAGGCGAATACCCTGGGATAGCTTTGTTCGATCATATCGATGATGTACAAGCGTCTCCTGGCCGAAGACGGAAGCTCTTCGATGTCCACCCAAAATTCGTAGAACGTATAATACTCGCGGATCGAATCCGAGGAATGCGCAAACGTGGCGGAATGCACCTATTCATTAGTTCGGGGAAGCTCGAGGCTATTTATAAGCCAACTTCAGCGATAAAAGTATATTAAGAAACAAAGGAGTGACTATGGTAGATCAACGCGCGATCAGCAACCCGATAAGAGAGATACGTGTATACCCCGACATATTATCCACGGTTCAGAAGTCTTAAAATATTCCGCATACTCCTTCAAATTTAATCCTCATTATTTTTTAACTAATTTTCGACCGCCAAAGTAATTTAGCCCAGGACCCTTTGAAGTGCATTCCAAACCACCAGAGCTACGATATACGTATCCCAAGGAAAGACCGGATGAACCATGATTCATCGTACGAATTTTCAGTTTACCTCGAAGAGTCCTACAAACCTGACGCCAGTACGTCATAAAGGCGATCGAATAAGCGGATCCTAGGATGTTCACTCGCTCAACCGAAGCCCACGGAAGCTTCGAAGTCTGCCTCCTCCTCCTCCTCTCGCCACTCTCGACAAGGAGAGAAAACGGGGGTCTCCGCCTCCAGCGGAAGAGCCACGGCGCGGCCAGGGATTCCGACTCGCGTCGTCGAGAAACCGAGACTGGGGATATCCGCGAGAGGCGAAGAGACTCGAGATTGCAGAATGCATCCGCGCGCCATTGGGCCGCCGTCGCATCGGCGCCCCCGGCGTTCGAGGACGGTGCAGCCCTTCCGGCTGACCTTCCACGACGTGCCACCCCTTCCTCGACCCATCCACAACCCCCCCTCCCCCTCCCACGCCTTTTCCTTGCACCGTACGTAAACAACTTGATGGATAAACTTGCGCCAATTCGCGCTGGATACGCGACTCCGAGCGCTGGAAGGGAAAACAAGAGTCGTCCTGCTGGATCTCGAGGCGGTGGGAGCCTCTCTGGGGGATTTAAATATGCCTCGTCCTCTGGAGGGTGGGAGAGAGGAGTGAAGAAGTGGCTGGCTGATGGAGTATATGGTCAAGGTGCTGTACGATGCTGTACGAATTATGATATTATTACCGGTTGCGATATTGCAGTGTATTATTGAGATATAAGACGATCGAGGATGGTTAACACTATTCCTACTAGCCGTTTTTCAGAGAGACTTAAGTGTACTAAATATATCCTTAAAGAAACAGAGGAGGAAGGAGAAATGTCGATAGATTAATTTATCGATCCGCACGCTGCGTGAAAATCGTGAAAAATCGTAGAAGCGATCGCAACTCGAAGTTCTACGATTTTTCAAAGAAATCACGGCCATTTGACCGCTCGTGGTAGGAATAGTGTTGAGATGTTGTTGAGAAGGAGAAGTGGGTGTGAATTTGGATAAGGACTTAAGGATTTGGTTGGAGCGACTGGATGATCGGAGAGAGGGTTAAGAATTTGGCGAGGAGAGAAACTGGAGAATGGGATCGAGGTGGTGGAAGGTTAGAATAGATGTAAGTGCCTCGTCATCGAGCAAAAGGAGAGACGAAGGGGGAAAAATGAGCGATCGGATGAGGAACTGGAAATTTGGTGGGTAAAAAAGGACTCGAGGAGTGGATCAAAGGGGTGGAAATCTCTAGGGGACGTAAGTGCCTCGCCGTCGTGCCAAAGAGAGCGGCGAATAAAAAAGTTGTTCGTCGATTGGATAAAAGACCAGGAATTTGGTTTGAAAAAGAAAAAGAAATCCCGACGATTGAATCGAAGTGGTGGAAATCTGAGGCGAACGCAAATGCCTCGTCGTCGAATGGGTGGAGGGGGAGCGGCAAAGAAGTGGCTCGCCGATTGGATAAAGGGATGGGAATTTGGTAAGAGGCAAAAAAAAAAACCTCGACGACTGAATCGACGCGACGTAAACCTCGGAAGAGCGTAGCTGCCTTGCAAAGATTTAGAAAGTGAAAAAAATACTTCGTACCGATAAAAAAAATCACGCTCGATTCAAGTATGCACAGCCGAGATGCCTAACGATATTTTTCAAACGACAAAATTCGATCCTGCATTTAATATAGTACACTTAAATCAGCACAAATTTTACGCATAACAATTTGTTATTGAACACATCAATGCAGATACTCGAATCGTGGTAAAGGGAAACTAATCGGTAGAATAAAAATGGCGGTATCGAAAAACAAAACACGGATGATATTACGGTGCACCGATCGTCTAAATAAACCATGAACATATATATAAATACCGAGTGCCGTGCAATCACAAAAACATCCAACATCCGAGAAGCGATAGACGCGTAATATTCCTTTCACAACGAGCGAAAGAAACATCCGAAGAAAAAAAAACGCGCGCGTGTTTTAATAAAGCGTAATTTCGTCTTCCTCCGATTTTGATTCGCAACAACCGTATAAACCCGCGAAGATCCGTCGGACAAAATCCGATCGTTTTAAATCACGCTGGGGGTCGTAAAAAAGAAAAGTGGCGGAATAACAGGAAAACAGCCGATAAAGGGATCGAGCGATGAGAGTAAGACAACAGAAGCGGTGTGTACTTTGCCAGATTGAAAGGCAAGCAGTCCCAGCCGGGCCAATTTTAAAGTACGAGCAGAATAAATAACTGGCCATTTGCTCCGGGGTTATCGCGCCGTGAAAATTCTCTGCGTGATCGATAGAAATGCCGGGTTACCGACGCGGATGGAATTGACAACAGTAATGTAGCGCGCTCTGCTCGGAATCAGTGGATGTCCCTCGAACTATCGCCACTGACGCCTCGCTTTTTTCTCCTCTCTCGCGCATCCATCGTAAAAATGCCTCCGATTTTTTGCGTATCATACCTAGACCGTGGCTCTGGTGATCCGAAACCCACCTTAAACGGTATGTCCTAGGCTAGATGAACTTAGTACTCGATGCCGAAAATTGATTGAAACAAAAAAAAATGTCGCGGCACAGGTATCCGCAATACTCAAAGATGCATCGATAATAAATTTCGCACCTCGGTCGATGCAAAATTACGATATAGAGGCGAAAATACTGACTGACTAAATGGTCAATGATCGGTTTAAGCGCTCGAACTTAGGAATTTTAAATTTGTCATATCTATGTAAACGTTTAAATAAATGTTTAACGCGTACCTTTCCGATTTAGCACTTTCTTACGAAAAGTGCCCGGACGTGATTTGGTTATTTTGAAAAGCACTTGTCGCGAGTAACGACGAAGCTGGCAAATTTTCCTTGAACGTTGAATGTCAACGTAGCGGGTTAATATCGAAAACGTACGAAACCCTATCTTATCGGCAAAATTGATAAAAGTGAAATTTATAAATCGAATCGTAGCGGCTAGAGCGCGCATAATAGCAAAAAAAAGAACTTGGCTCCTGGGAATAGCCCGCGATACGAAATACCGTCGAGCTTCCATCGAGATCCGTGAAATCGCGAATAA
Organism: Ampulex compressa; assembly: GCA_038496175.1. NCBI lineage: Eukaryota > Metazoa > Arthropoda > Insecta > Hymenoptera > Ampulicidae > Ampulex > Ampulex compressa. Next base: position 27,962 of record JBCFXI010001331.1, on the reverse strand, counting down.
ACGTCGAAACGCGTCATATTTTACGGAGAAAATCTCGCGTGGAGGATCACAGGTTTTCGCATGGCGGGGCTTATTTATGAATAGAAACGGGCTGCTTTAAATTCTCCGCGCTCATTGAGCATTAAAATAGACGTGAATTTATTGCCGGCCGGTCGCGCGCCGATCCGTTCGAGAATTCTCCCGGTTTTTTAGCCTTCGAGGAAAGATCGTCGAGGACTTCCTGTACCATGTGCGAGGATTCGCCTGGAATTAGAATTCCATCGCGCGAGATTCCACCTCGTTCGATACCGTCCCGCGTTTTATTAACGACGCCGAAGCGCGAATGGCTCTCGGCTTCTGAAAAATTTCCAACTTACTCGACACCGCGTGTGATTTTTATCCGCTTCATAGGAATCCAAATTTTTATTTCTCTTTAGCGCCCAATATTAGACCATCGTCGCTTTGACCAAAAATCATTAAACCATTAACTAGGAATGATTAAAAAAAATATCTATTATGGATACACGTAAATCTCAGCTCAAGTACAATCACGATTAGCGTATCTGAATTTTCCGGAAGAGCAAAGTTTCTCGAAAGCGTCGAGAAAGTGTTCAGAGGGTGCTGTTATCCCCTCTCTCGATCGCAAATCCGAGCGACTCGTGGACTATGATTTCACGTCGGCGGTTCAAAGTCAATAACGGGCGGGTAAACGGCGGGAAAAAGGAAGGATACGCGCGTTTCCTTTCGAAAGGTGAGGAAATCGAGAGAGAAAAGTCCCTTCCGGCTTACGTTTCGTTGTTGAAAACCGCCCGCTGGCCTCGAATCGGCGGGGATAAGGCTCGTAATCGCGGCTCCGGGAAAGCCATCCGGGGGAAAACAAGCGCGCTAACGTCGGCCGATAGAGATTCTCCTCGCCCCCACCCCCTTCTCGCTTCATCGAGCGACGACAAAAGATGCGCCAAGGGGCGGCGAAGCGCGCAGGGGGAGAGTTTCTGCTCGAGCCGACGCGCCTCGAATAAAATGCGGCTGATTACCGGAGGGCCGCGTCCGTCGATCGGGAATCTGAATAAGGAAACCGAATCGGAGAGCGGAGATTCTAGGATTGGCCGCGGTGACGCGATCTCGAGGAATGTAAATGACGAGGATGAGACGAAGGAGGATCCTCGGGCTTTTCAAGTTTCGCGATTTCTCGTGGAGAAAGACGCGTCATCGTATCGTGCCTGAAATCGATGCGTAAAGTGCAAGTATGAAGAACTGTGGGTTTTTAATATTTTCACTCGTAATTTCGAGATTAGAGCTTAGAGCTCGTTGAGAGTAATCGAAGCGGACGTGACGAAGGAGGTTATTTGAGTATTCCAATTCCGCGATTTTCGAGGATGAGAGCGTATAATCGGCTTGCGCGTGAAATCGATACATAGAGAGCGCTATGGGTTTTTAATATTTTTACTTAAAGTTTCGAGATTAGATCGAGGAGAGTAAAGGACGAGAGCGCGACGGAGAATTTCCGAGCTTTTCCACCTTCCTGATTTTCCGTGGAGACGAACGAAGCTGTCACATATAATCCCATGGTATCCGAGGTGTAATCCCATCGTATCTAAGATCGATCCCTCCGCGATGCTGCCATGCAGAATCGTGCGTTTAAAACCCAGAGCTTCGGGGAACACCAAAATCCCTTACACCTCAATATTTATATTTCAAATCGCTTCGGCTGAGTCCTCCAAATCGCGAAAGAAAAATTCACGCGCCTCGCTCGGCTCGAAGCTCGCCACCGCGGGGAACGAAGGACGAAAACAATTCCACGGAGAAGCTTCCAAAATTTGCCAGACTTCGCAATTTCCCACGAAGGGGGTCGACAAAGCGAATATATAATCCGATATCTAAAAATCGATCGTTCGCAGGTGCGGCCGCTTAAAATTCGCGGAATCCCAGAATCGGAATTTAAAGTTCGTCGCGGCAGGAGAGGAGAGGGCAAAAGCCCGTCCGACGTATCAAGGTTTCAAATATTTCCGTTGTGCTGTCGATAATACGGGGAGGGAATCAAAGAATCGAGAGGCACGATTGACTCGAGACGCGACGGAGGGAAGTAAATAACGGGGACGCCCGCTCGGTGGGTTTAGAATTTTCCAGGCCACGGCTCAAAGAGCCCCGTGATTTTTCTTGGAGAGGAGCGAAGCTGACGTATTATCCGATCCTATCTGAAATCGATCGACCAGCCGCGCGGCCATTCAAAATGATACGATTCCAATTGGAAAGTCTCTCTCGACTCGACGGCAAACTTTGCGCCGCCTTAAGATAACTATAGCCGTCTATAAGCACGAAAGCTTTTAACGAGTAAAATGTCCTCCTCGGCTCCTTTGTCCACCGTCAGAAACGTAAATCCGCGATTTCGCGACATTAACGCAAACACGGCAAATAACGCGCTGTCCGATCCCATTCAAAATCGTTGCCCGTGAAAGCGTGGCAAAAGCGTACGATCGAAACCGGCGATCCTCCGGGGCGAGCAGTTAAGTCTGAAAGGTTTTTAAATAAAGTACTCTAATGCGCGAATGTTTAAAATGTCCTCGCGAGAGTATTATTGCTCCGCGATATCGCATTGGAAAGTGGGCTAATCGGAGAACGAGGAAGGGAGAAGCGAGATTCGCGATATTCGAAGACAATGCGCGTATCGTAAATAGCTTTTGGGCGACAATAAATTTAGACGTCTTGGATGAAGTGATTGAAAACGCACGGTTCGCCATTGACGGTGGCAGTTCGAAAGGCGAATCCTCGAGTCGGTAATTTTTCGCCGGAGGAAAAGAAAATATCCGAAATCGATTCGTCAATCGTGCAAATATGCGGCAGGGCGTAATTAAAATAGAAACTCTCAGAAATAGAATAAGCGGTGAAGCATAACGGATAGAGAACTTTTTCAGATATTTTCAATATTTTTGCGGCTGCCACTGTACGATGGCGCGGAATGGGCGAGGCCGGGGGAGTGAAGGAGGTAGCGAGAGACGGCGAAGGGGGAAATGCATTTTATGCGAATTTACTTGCGAAAAAAATCGGCGGTTTGAACGTCAAACATCTTCTCTCCGCGAGATTTCCTCCTGCGGATTTATAAGCTTAACAACCTTCGCAAAAGCCCTCCTCTTCCGTACTCGTAATCTTAACAACCACTGCACAATTTACAAACGGTTACCTCAGCAAAGTTCGCTATCGGGAAGAATAAATCCAGAGCCCGCTACGGCGAAGGAAGATAACCCAGAGAGGCGCGGACAAAGGAAACAACCGCGAATTTGAAACGCTAGAAAAGTGTACGACAAAGTGCCAGGAAAATCTGGATTTACGCTTCGAACGAAACCCTGCCGATTAACGATTTATTCCCGATATTCGCATTTTTATACGACTCTTTATTGACGATCCGTTGACACGGTTAAACTTTGAAAATATGCGCCGTTGACAGAAAAGCTCGATTCGATATGCGCGCATACGAGTAAATATCCCGGTCTATAATCAGAGCGGAAAAAAAATTGCTCGCTTTAGCAAAATGTCCTCGTACATTATATTTCACGGATATGTGAGTAAATGTTCTTCCTTTAAATCAGAACAGCAAAAGAATCGATCCACTTAAGGAAATTAGATTTCTGTACGTCATATAGACAGATACCTAAGTAAATATTCGCCTTTGAGTCAGAGCGCTAAGGAAATCGAACGATTTAACGGAAGTACGTATTTTTAAGAAAAATGAAATCGTCGGTTAAAATTTTTCATATACCACTATACGAGACCTAAGTAAAAATCCACCTTTTAAGCCGGACCAGGGAGTAAATTGGTCCATTTAACAAAACCATATTCTTGTACCTCGCGTATTACACGCAGACAACTAAGTAAATGTTCCTACTTTAAATCGGAACGCAGAAGAAATTGGACGTCCCAACGCGAGCGCGTATTCGCTCTGACGCCTCCTTTTTTCTCGCTTTCCCCGCCCGCTCTTCAGGATCATATTTTCTCAACGCACCGCATCCGACTTTCTCTACTCTCCGCGAGATCCGCGGCCGGCCGGACGTCGACGCGGCCGAATATCTAATTGGGCTCTTCCCCGTGAAAATGCAGATTCGCGTCTTCGTGAGCGCCAGAGAGAATTCCAAGCTGGGAAATATTGCACGCGGCCGATCTACGGTTCTCTCCCGTGCGAGGCTGTCCAATTATGGCGGTGCAAAGGCCCTTTGTACGGAACTTTTCCTCGGTATTCGTAAGCCGAAGAACCTTTGGAAATCCCACTTTTCGGCCTTTGTACACCGGAAGGTCCTTGCTTATACTCTCCTTCGGTGTTTGTAAACTCGTCTATCCCTCGGGGACAGTCTCCCCCCTATCGGTCTGTCTGAATCAGGGATTTTCAATCCTTTTTTTTTTCCTACTTCGATCCCCTTGAAACCTTCTTTTTCTTCTTTTTTTTTTGCCGATCGAGCCCTACATTTTTTTTTTGTTCCTTTACCGCTGAAATATGGCCGCGAATGAAGTTGCTACTGGTAAGGGGTAAATTTTGAAACGAAAGACGGGTGTATCGTGTACGTAACTGGTAACGAGTACGTTTCTAATTAAACGGCAGGAAGTTTGAAGCGAAGGAGTTTTCGGTTATCCATGTTGAATAACACGTTATGTCGCGGCGTATAGGGCGAATTTTGAAGCGTTTCGCTGTACTGTAGTACCATGAAATAAAAGGGAATTCAGAAAAGGGCAATTTTTCTATCGATCCCCAACGATCCACTCGAATTCCATCAACCTTTTTTAAAAATTTCATCGACCCCAAAGGGACCCATGTGGAAACTCTAAATACTCGCGAATTCGCTCTTCTGGAAATTTCGAAATTTATCAGAACCCGTTCGCGTATCGCTGTAAATTGTTTGAAATTTAAAAAAAATATGCGATCAAAAATGTCCCGGATTTGTCTAATAAACTACGGACCGCTTATTTTGACGTCTTTTATAGTTTCACTATTAAAGATAATTATAACAACCAACGATATCCTCGATACTCGTAACTCTAAAGATTCGTACAAGTCATCTTTTTAATCTCGCGAACATGAGAATCCTCGTAAGTGGTATTTTTTTTCCACAAATATTTCTCTCCACGTTAATTGACTCGAACAAGCTACGAAAACGCCTTTTCCGGCGTTTGTAAATTTTTCTCGAATACCTTATGCATACACAGGATGCACGCTTTTTTCCGCTTACACGTCGAGGCTTTGCGTTTCCCGCATTTCCTCGGTAATCTTTCATCGGGCTGCTGCGTTCAGCTACATATGATGCGTTTGGGCTTAGCCGCCGCGTAACGGGGATTAACCGTGTAAAATTCCGAAACAGCGTACAATCACAATTTATTTGCACGTCACAAATTCCATCAGACGTGTGGGGACTTTTTAAACGAAAAGGGGGATTACCCGGAGCATCCTATCGTATTAAAATATATTGCACAACCCGGTGCTTATAAATTTCAACTCTTTGGTTATTAACGTTAACCCTCTGCGACTGGCAAATTCTTTTTCCCCTCCCCCTTAAGCTCCAGGTCCCGAACGTGCTTAATCTCGGTGTCCGCGTAATCGCATACGAGGAAATCTGAATGCCATCGTTTATTCCGCATTCGTCGTCCACTTTGATCCGCACATTTTGCTCAGCTCGGTCGCCCTTTATCCCCGTATCGCTCCGTAAACGAGGAGTAAACGTGTCGCGTTTGTAGGAAGAGCGAAGGAAAATATGGATATAAGTAGAACATCTATAAGTTTCAATTAATTGGGATCGAAAGTTAGGTTTTCAAAATTGGTATATTTGGAAAGCGAATTGAAAGGATAATATTCAAGAAGAGCGATTGATTTTTCGATAAAGCGCCTGAGTGGCGCGTCTTCCAGATATTATTTTGTATCGTGTGGAAATATCAAAAAACACGAATCTTCGCGCGCGTTTCATCATCGCGCGCTCGTAATATTCTCGAAAAATCTCGTCGGGTAATGGCGCACTCGTGCGGATATTACATACTTAGAATCGTCAAAAAAAAAAAAAAAAAAAAAAAGAAAAAAAAAGAGCCTACAGGAGTACTCGAATCCGGAAAATAGTGGAATAAAACGAGATCGAGGCCCAATGGTCTGCAGGAATTCGGGAATGGCCGTGAATGGGTTCGTCAACGCGGACGGGTGGAAATGGAAGAGAGCATTTTCGTGTACACTAGAAATTATCGAGGGCCACTCGACCATTCCTAATTCGAGCGCGCGCGATTTTTCACGCCCGCGAAGCGCTTCGAAAACTACGTTTGCACGTTTCCCAAATTATATTCGTTAGGGAAACTCACGTTCGGGAGGGAAAAAAAGAGAAAAAAGGGAGAAATAAACTCAACCGTCTGGCCATAATTGATGCGATAATTGGGCCCTCGAAAGATTCTGTCGCCGGTTAATGGCGTCTGCGACTTGGGAAGTAATCGTTTCCTCGCTCGGAAGCTGTTTTTTTTTCATACTTGGACTTACTTCCAAGTTTGTGCACTTGCATTAATATTAGTCCGGGACGGACTAATCGAGATTCGTATCCCAACGTTTACTCCATGGCGTTACCTCTTTCAGACATACACTTCGCGCATCTTAGTTACCGATTTCTTCGTACAACCTTATGCAAATAATACGACTTTAAAAAAAAATCTAGGTATGTCGATTATAAGAAAGTTCTTTTTATCGATTAACCTTATGATCGTGATATAAATAATGTATGATAAAAGTGCCGGGCCTCGGCGTATTTCATTGGCCACTTTTACTTTGAATACCGCGAGCGTAATGAGAATGAAATCGATTCTAATATCGGACTAAAAAATATGCAATGCTAAGCTTTACCCCTTTACGCACAATAATTACAACAATGATTATGATCATTACTATTATCATCGGCATCGTAAATAATTATCGATCGTTTACAAAGTGGTCGTTATCGAGTGTCCGATAAGGTTCGAAAAAAGGCACGTCCGAATCCGTACGTGGGAACGATTTGGCACGCCTTACGAGGTTTCGAATAAATTCCAGTAGTTCCGAGACGCGCGAATTTTTGCGGCCATCAGCGGCAGCAGCGAACCGTAAAATGGAATACACCGGGCGGATTCAAGCAAATCGGTCGGTGAAATCGACCGAGCGCTTCCTCAATGCCGTCTTTAACGTTACACGACGATCCTGAAAAACGTCCGGAGCGACGTCTTAGAGCTGCACCGACCGACCAGTGGACCGCGATCGTAAACGACGAATTATGTTCCTTTTCAAGTATCAGAGGCTTCCATTTTTATTTTACAAGTACCACCATATATACACTTTGTCGTTGGTTCAACGCGTGTTTTCTTTGTCTATCCGATTGTACAGTTTATCTTTTATTTTCACCGATCGAATGCTCTTTGTGTACATATCCATTCAAATTAATCGGCTAGAGTAAGATTGAATACGTACGAAATTGGTTGGGAGATCAGATCTCGCAAAATAATATTGCGGTCGGCCTGGAAAATTAATTAAAAAAAAAAAAAAAAATTAAGTCGTTAATGCGGCCGTGGTGCAATTTAGGTTGGCCAGGCCCGTCTTAGAGGAGCGCGGCTCGGTGCCTTACAATTACCGACGTATACCAATTCCGGATGGACTTTCGAGTTTCTTGCACGCACGTTTGCTTCCTGCATTTATGAGATTAATACGGTGTACCGTAACCGTGGCGAGACGTCCCATATTCGACCGTCGCTTTTTTTTCTTTCTCCCTTTCCTGCCCCTTTTTTCTCTTCTCTCCATTTTGGATCCGACAGAATAGTTATTACGCCTATCGTCCTGATAGCGCAGAGTGAAGTTCCAGTCATGGGGATTGCAGGAGCATCGTGGCTATGAAAGCTCTTCTAGAGAAATATTGATTTCTTTTTTTGAAGCTCTTCTAGAGAAATATTGATTGATTATAATATCACGCATAAAGCAATCGATTAAAAATAATATCAACTTAAAGTAATAATCGGTCGATGCTCGGCTATAGTATGAATAAAGTAGTGTAAAATATATATTTCTGAGTGAGCATGGACTAGTTTTAAACGAATCAAATATATAATGACTAAAATCGTGAGAATATAGAAATAAAAGTCGACACGGTTATACGGGACTTTCGATTAAGCTCGGATTAATGGATCAAACATTCTTACAACTCTCGTTCGACTTTTCATTTCGACCCGCTGAAAGCAAATGATTTTTTGCAATTTTGACTTATTCTTGAAGCAGGAAATTCTACGATAATGACTTCAGCATTCATTAAGGCACGCTTTGTGCCGATGTACAGGACGCAAAATTCAAAGAAACCTCGTTAAACGTTTTATTAAGCGAATGTCACGGAAAAACATTTCAGGCCTTTCTAGTCTCGCGCACATTTCAAACTGAATTTAATGCACCGTGAAATTGCCCGAACATCGTTTCCTACTTGCCGATCTTCATCGTCTATATGCACCTGTTCTCGTGCCGGTCCCTTTATTACTCTGGTTCATTGCGCTTAAAGCTTAACATATGGAACGTTATATGCAGTGGCTGGAAGCCAAGGTCTGCAACAATGTATGCAACGGGTGATGCAAATGGATTAGTACGGTTTCTAATTAACTATTGTAATCCCAAGTCAATGTCAACGTCAATTCTCGAGTCTGGAATTAAAATGTTTACTACTCTTGGTATCCCTCGCATTTTCTCCATTGCGTTCGACGGATACTCGATGCAAAAAGATTTCTCCGGAAGACGGTGACAAAGATCGGCCGTTCGTGGAGCGTGTAATCGATAGGACTGTATTGCACTATTAAGTTATTACCCTCCTGGCAATGCACCAGGAGGCTTCAAAGAAGGCCCGGGCCCAATTTGTCATCCGTTAACCCTTTTAATACCCAAGATCGTATAAATCGTCTTCCCAAGGCCCGCGAGCAATTCCTTCTGCCAATATTTCGGCCTTTCGGGCTAATCGTGAATAATTGCACGAAGAATATTTCACTCGCGCTAGAAGTTGAGCGGTAAATTTGATCGACGACCGCGACCCAATCCGTGAAATTTAACAACCTGATGATCAGTGAAATCTGATAAACGCGGTTCAATCATCTCGAGTTTCTCCGATATTCGTTTTAATCGCGTAAAAAATTGACAGAGAGAGAGAGAGAGAGAGAGAGAGAGAGAGAGAGAGAGAGAGAGAGAGAGAGAGAGAGGGAGGGAGTGGGAGAAAGAGATACACCATTAATGATTCCATAACCGTGCCACGGCTCGGTGAAATTTAATTAAAATCCGAATTACCTCCGGTTCTTCTAAGCTTCGTCCTTTTAACCTACGATATAACGCGAGAGAAACGTACGGTTAACGTCTCTCAAGGTGTAACGCGCGCTTCAATGAAATATAATCGACGCCATTGAAACCGATTGTAGCCACGCAAGAAATTGATCGACGAAAATACGCGTTCCATAAATCTTAAATCGCCTTGCACTCGATCGATACTCGTATCTCATGCGCTCCATCTTAATGACTCAAATATAGGTTGACGAGCAATAACTTTGACAGCTTCGACCAATATTCGATTAACCGAGCAAGCTGATTAGGAGGCGTACCATTTCGCGTTAATAACTAAAACTTAATCCGCGAAAGGGTCGTGGAAAAAAACGAGATCTTCGAGTGGCCGTGCCCGAACACCGAGCGGATGCTCGCGATGACCAATAATACGATGATTTTCAATTCCGAGCCCGCGCGAGGCGCATAAAATTCCATCCCCCAAAGTCCCCCCGCGCCCCTGACATTCCTCGCGGCCGAGGCGAGGGAGAAAAATACACGCTTAACAATTCTCGAGGCGCGGCGCGCCAGAATGGAATCTAATCGACAAAGCCGTGCATTCTCGTACGAAGGAAACGCTTATATCCGAATGAACGTGGAACGAATGGATAAGGGTATCGCCAGGTAATTATCCCGCCTTGCGGCCGCTGCGTGCCAGAAACGCGCTTTCCGCTGACTTACGGTGTTCTTGGTTAATTAATGATCGGCAGGCCACTCGAGCGGCCGCTCCATTGTCCAGGCCACGGGCCCGGATTTATGTCATCGAAGAATCGATCGTTCCTCAGGCCGGTCTGCGAAGTCTACGAAGTGGGCTGCGCCGAAAGCAATTTTCTTTTCGAAATAATACGCGATAATAGCCGCCTTGGGGATCGCGTACTTTTACGTTATTTTCGCTTTGAAATACCAAATGCGATGGATTTCCGCTCGAATGGCCGAGCGCATTTATTTCTTCCCTTTGAAAGATGCGCGGTTAAAAACGTTGAGAGACTACTGTATCGGGCAGATCGAACGCTGCTAATGATATTAGAGTAGTGTCTACGGATGAAATCGAGTATAATAACGATCGCTCGAAGGAAGCACAAATCCGTAAAAAAGATATTCTCTCAATTTATGTGCGTCGCGTTTAGAAACCTGGTACGCGGTTGTTATATGAGCCGTTGAGAGCACGCATCGATTAACTCCGCTTTTTGAAAAATCTTAAATTTAAGCGTCAAAGCACTCGGTATAGTCGTAACTTTTTACATTTACAATAACTTTCCCGAATAATAAAGATCAATACCGTTAAACGGCAAAATCTTTTGGCTATTGAACGATAAGTAATTTATTTCAGAAGCCATTTTGATTTTTTTTTTGGCCATTCCTTCTTATTAATTTTATATGCCGTTTGATAAAAGCTATATCCGTATTTATGCACTCTACATTATATATTTGAGTTTATATTATAACAGGAATTTCAAAAATCAATGTACATTCATTCATCGCGTTTCTCAACTTTTTGCTTTACGGAGTTAATCGATGTGTGCACCGAACGGCTCGCATCTTGACCGGCAAAGGATCGAATCCTATTTTGCATTCTGCCTCTTCCGCGTCCCATTAGACGAACCGTGGATGTAATGCCATTAGATCGGCGGCGTCGAATTTTAATTTTTTCCAGGGGGCAACTTCGAAGGGCGAAGGCTGAAAAACACGGTCAAGTAAAAAAGGACGAGTATTCCTCGAGGAATGCCGAAGCACGTTCCGGAAGTCCGGAGGCTGCTGGCAGTTTAAAAGGTTAAGAGCCGTCGCTCTGCGCCGTTCCAACGGCGCGGCGCTGGACGAGCGAGTATAACTCAATGGAAATTTAGTGCGGAATTACAACAGCCATTAATAACGGCACCGCCCTGCCAAGTAATTTTGCGTGATTTATAGCGACCAAAAATCCAGCCCGGCCTGGGTTCAGATGTAAACGAGCAACGTAACCGATACAGCGATATCCTTTCGGCTATTCGATGTTTACTACTTTGTCATATCTTGGAGGCTTCGTTGGGCTAAGCGTTGCGGGCTTCATTTTATTTTAGGATGCACCGAACAACGATCCTGGAGTGGTTTTATTGATAGGATAAAGCATCGTTCGTTTGGAGCCCGCTCGATGATGATAATATTTGCTACACGGGGAAAGTTGAAATCGAACGAGAATCCAACTACCGCTGGTCGCTATGCTCCATGCGGACGAGAATTATCGAATAATGCCCATTTCGATATTTGTTTAAAAACTCCGAAACACGTTCCGGAGATGTGTACCCGCGCCGCAATTACGCGTCCTCGGGTAAATACGAAATGAGCGAGCGCAAATTTATTTTTCGTTCCTGCAACGGTATAAAAACTCGTTTACTAATGAAAACACAGTTACTACTCTCTGACTCGCGATAACGAGCAAAGACGCGGCTGAAATGAAGAAAGATTTTAATTAGCCAACTTCTCCGAATTCTACCCTCGCGATAATTACAACCCTTCAATCGCACTCGCGGAATAAACGGAAAATGATCCAGCATCGCATCATTGTGTCCTACACAAATTCCAAAAATGAGCTCCCAATTTTTGGAGGAAATCGCCAAAAGTCAAACGCTCTTTAATTCCCCGCACTCCGAATTCCCGCGATAATTGGATAATCCGTCCCGTCCGCGGGACGAAGAATAATGCCGGCGAAAGGCCGGGTGGAAAATCGCTGCTCCGTGTTTTTCACGATGCGCTATCGGAGGAACCGCGGAGTGAGTCTTTGGAAAGCAACAGGAAGCTCGACGAACGGGAGGAAAATAGGAAAACAGGTAGACAAACGCGGGTGGGGACGTGTATAAGAGAATTACCTGGGAGAGGAAGGTAGACGGTGGAAGGGTAAAGAATGAGAGACAGGGGGGAGGGGGGAGAGGCGGAGATAGAGATGGAGACAGTGACGGAGCGAGAGGAGCGAGAGAGGGAGAGGGAGAGAACAAAGTGACGCGTGCTTGACGAGCACCGCGGCAAGGAGTGGAAAGGAAAGGATAGGAAGCTCCGTGAAATGCATTATGCATTCAGGGAGTTCCTTTTGCTCGGGACGAAGCGGGGCCCAGGGTGAGACGGAGATGGAGGAAGAGAGGGGGGGATGCTTTAATTAGAAGGCAGACTGGAGAAAAGCAATTAAATGTACCATGCTGAGAAAGGAGAAATAGATCTCGATGGATAGCGCGAACGTGGTCGTCGTCGTTCTTGAATTCGCTCGTGGAATACATAAACGATTAATCCTCCTACGCTTGCCAAGCGATCGTCGATCGGCCACGCGAGATGCCGGCCGGTTTTCGCGCTTGAACCTTTTGCTTCGAGGAACGTACACGTGGTGGTTCGGAACCCAGCTTAAACGGTAGGTCCTAGGCCAAATGACTTTAGCAGTCGGTGCCAAAAAAAAAAAGAAAAAGAAAAAAATGAATTTATAAACATACACGTGTGCGCGGCTTCCAAAGGATATTGATCGTGAAAAATGCGGGTAAACCTCTTGTAGGTGTTATACGATCATTCGGAGACCGACGTGTAAGGATGAATAACGACGAAACGTCGAGGGTTGGCCAAGATCTTTAAGATTTGCCTTATCCCTTCCTCATTACCAAAGTCAGTCCCGTAGCTTTTAAAATTTCCAACGTGTACGGACCGATTTACATATTTCCCCGATGAACGCTTTTGGCATGCAACGTGGATAAGCTGGAAAAGAAAAATGTCGGTTCAAGAATATTTTACGTTGGAGCACCGAAAGGCGCTTTGCGCATTTGATTTGGCCAAAGGGATTAACCCCGCGTAATAAATCCAGCCGAGTTTTCTAGCCCTTTTTTCCACGGATCGATAGCCAAAAATTTGGAAAACTTGGCACGGGCCTTGGGGGGCAAAATATCGCGGGCCACAACGCGAAAACTTTTGCGGGCTCCAGCTTGACTTGACGTGACATAGCACATTGTTTCGTTGAACCTACGCGGACTCGAAACACCTGCTGATAACTGCAAACATATTTCATCGCCACTTTGTAATCGTGCATATTCATCAAGCGCATTTTTCCTTGTTCATCTTCCTCTTTCGCCGCGGAAGACCGAACGCGAGTTTGTATCTGGATATTGCGCGGTGCAAAATTTAAAAAGTAATCCCCAGGTCGGATGGAAATTACGCCTCCCCTTATAAAGTTGAAAGCAACTTCTATGGCGGCGAATGAATAATGTTATTACTCGCATTATCCGTTATGCTATAATATATCTTCTATAATAGACCTAATCGATGCGAGCGTTGTCTCGGCGGAGATAGATTTTCGTCCTATTTTCCACATACCGGGTGCTCCGCAAAAAAAAAAATAGCGCGATCCGTAATATAATCAAAATATACACTCGATCAGCTTATTCCCTTAATCGATATCTCGTTAAAAGCGTCGACTAAAGGTAAAAATATATTCCTGGCAAAAACACATGTTTATGCAAATACACAGACAATGCATACCTGAAAGTTCGCATTTTATAACCCTGAATATGTTCGCTTTACAAAGTATTATGTTCGTACGCTAATGATAAAACGTATACATTTAATGACTCGGCGCTTTTACTCCTATTGTAGTAACTTACTACTGCTACAATATGTCTACCCTGGCAAATTCTAAACCATATGTGTAAATATATATACACACACATATAAATATAAAAAGTTGTAACCATGGAAGAATTCCTAACGGTATTCCCAACGAGCGTCGCTGGAGCATTCACGAAGCACTCGATGATTACGGAAATTGGGCAGACGTTAGTTACCGGCTCTCGTTACACGTTCGTTCGATTCGCGCCGTCGAAGGCGGCGGTAATAGGAAATTACTATAATTCGGATAATTCCTCGAAAGGACCGCGACGTGTCGTTAACTCGTGGGACACCTGACGTTCCTTCAACCCTTTTAACCCTTCTTCCTAGGAATTCGAGGCACGGTTCCGAGGGACGTGAGACCCAGCGGAGAGAATTCGAATAGACCGTTGAATAAATCCTATAATAAATTTCACACACCGCCACCACATTTAACGTCTACCCACATTCGCGACTCCTATCGCTTAAATGTCGGAATATGATAAATAATGCAAATTCCTCTACTCTCAAAAATTAGCGAGACCGTGCGAAATGTCAAAATTCATAAAGGACGTGACGCTAAATCGAAGGATAAACAGCCGATAACGTGATCGATAAATCTCTCCTCGAATTCCATTTTCGGAATAATATCCCTGGAGTTTTACACGCGCATTACGTCGCCTGTAATAGGCGTACGTTGGTGTAAAAAAAAAGGGGGGAAGGGAACAAATGGACTTGTAATTGACGTCGGTTAAATTTGTTACGACAGAGCCATAGCTCAAGACGCATAGCGCCGGTAGGCAATAATTAAGCCATTTATTAATTACAGGTGCACCGGGTCATAAATCTTCTGTCCGACAAAACTGGCGCCCGTCATTTGATTTATGATTGTATGCTACATGGATATGCGGTTTTCCGATGTGTCGCTCATTACGAATATCGAGCAACGGCCAAATTGTCATATTCGGCCCTGACGTAAAGGGATCATCGGGCCTTCCTCTGGGAACGGAATATATTTTCGTTCGATAGAATCTCTTTCCTTACCACGCTGCGATCGAACAACTATACGTATAAACGATCTTAAGATTTTTAGGATAATATAATATGTCATCTAAAATAAGTCGAATTAGTTTATCTAAAGTCGGATAGGTTGCACGGAGTTTTATATGCACGAAAGGAATTTTTATCCCTTATCGTAGGATTAATTGTCAAATCGATATGTTGAACGGACAAATTCCAATTTCTTTTAGATCCCGTGGATAAAGTATCGATATGGTGCGACGCGCATTAAAGAATGCACCGCGTAAAAGAGGCTTCATTTTCAGTGGAACAATTTCGAACTGCACGCGGAAAATTACTTCCATTTCCGGCTGCATTTTCAAGGCTAAAGCAGAGCTTAACTCTATTTAACTTTATAATCGAGGAGTCAATGGCACGGGTTACCGAGTTAAACTAAATTTAAAGTTTCGTGATTGATTGAACCATCGCCTTTTAACACGAGGACCATGAATGCGGTGGGTCTAACTTTGTTATGATAAAATTCCAGGGATCACGAATTTTGAAGGATCAATGGGATCTTATAAGGGGAGATATTCAAGACCGAGGGGGGCTTTGCGAAACCAATTAATATTGTCCGATGAAAAGAAAGTGTAATTTAAAGGAAACGTAGTATCGGTATTCCAAGGAATACAAGTTTTGCGATATCGTTGGAATCCGTTAAGAGGAGATTTTAAGGAGTAAAATTCATTTATCCAAGGCTCTTAATTAATTCATCCATAGTCCAGTAATTTATGCAAAGTTCGACGATCGATCGAATCGCCCGCTTTTTTAAGACAGGGAGGTTAACCGCGGCGTATCTGATTTCGCAATAATAAAATTTCAAGAACCGCCAGCTCGGGGCGTTCGGCGAAATCCATTTAAAGTGGGGCTTTTTCGAGATTAATAGGCTTTACGCTGGCAATTAATATTATTCGTAAAAATGCATCGTATCTGTATGCAAATGCAAACCATTTAATCTTCCAATCAGGATATGAGCACGGATCCTATTATATTTTTCAGGAAAATACGTTGACAAACAATAATGCCGTACGCCCACATTTCCTGCAATTTAATTTTACCAGGAATGTCGCTACCACGATATTCCATCCCGTTTGTTTTAAACCGTGAAAATGCATTTTACGCGATATATCATGTTCGTTTGAAATTCATCGAATTGCACGAGTTGTTAGCACGCCATTTTTCCGTTTTTATAAACCCTCGCGCGCAGACTAAGTCGGGCCATTCGAATTCAAACTACGATCGATGTGCGACGAATAGATTAAAAGTTCTGCTCTAATGACGAAATCGTACTCCAAGCTTAAATCTGGGCTACGAACTGTGCTCCACCTTCTGCATGCATGTATAATAAAGCGATGTGGTAAAACTCCAATTTATCAGTGGTCAAAAATATGAATAGCCTTGTTCCTACATATTTATATTTCTCGCGGCGCGAATCGTTAATTATAAAAGTACAGTGCGCGTAACTTCCTAAATTCCAGTAGGAATGTTTGAAATATTACGGACAGACGAAATCTTTATAGACCGTTTTATTAGTAAAATTCTGGATTCTTCTTGCTGCAACGCAAAGTAAACGGAATTTCCAACGGCCAAGAAACCGAATACGTCTCTCCCTCTCTCTATCTCTCTCCCTCTCGCTCTCTCGTTCCGACACAAAAATGAAGAACGAGTTTCGTTTCCCCGAGTCGTCGCGCCAAAGTTTGACAATATAATCGAAAGTAAATAACGTTTAATCCGACTTTCGCGGCAAAGTTCCGTCGGAAAAACGAGGATAATCGTCGGATGAAAGCGGATATAAAAAGCAATTCACGCGCTAAAAGGCAGTGCGAATATTGCATTCGGGTGGATTCACCGCGATTGCGAAATCGATTGCATCTTCGAAAGAACGCAAAAGCTTCGGTCCTTTTAGAAAGATGGATACAATAAAGCCAAATGGAATCCAAATGGCCG
Source organism: Ampulex compressa (assembly GCA_038496175.1). NCBI lineage: Eukaryota > Metazoa > Arthropoda > Insecta > Hymenoptera > Ampulicidae > Ampulex > Ampulex compressa. The sequence continues at coordinate 11,074 of JBCFXI010001331.1, read as the reverse complement.
TCATCCGGCTTTAAACGCGATATGACATTCCGACAAGTCGGGCCGCAGTTTCGGCCGATAAAAAGCATCGAATCAAACAGCCATAGTGAGAGCCGCGACAGTATTATACGTATATATTCTACATACCCTTTGTGTGAAAAAAAAAAAAATGTATATATATATCTGGTGAGCAAGGTTTCTAAATCACAGTGTCTACCTGAAATAGAGATAACACCTCCACCACGCAGAAAGAAAGAGAAAATTCCTACGCAGAACTAAGGAATAGGGCGCTAATTTTAGTATATAAAAGAGCGTACGTAGGCATAAGTGTGATTTTTTGTCGAGTTTTTACATAAGTTTTATAGAGATAAGAAGTACGACGCCGAATTCTAAATCGACCCTCTTTTGTCAGCAATAGTGTCAATAGTTTTCTGCAGATACTTTTACCTTTTAATAAACCGTGCTTCTACCAGACCATTTTACTACACGTATACGTATATTGTATATACACGTATGTATGTACATATGTATACATAACTCCACGCGAGGAAAGGCAGGATGCGAATGGCGAAAGGCACGAAAATAAAGATGGATAATCGTCCAACACGAAAAGTCATTCTGCTGGTGGAACGGCGAACAATAAAGGAACATATGGTTCCGACAGTGCGGTGATCGATCTTGACGATTGTGATTTCATGCCGTCACAGGCGTCCTGAATTCTGAGGTATCGGGCCTTTAATCGGTATCGCGGTGATCGAACGAAATCTTTGCCCTTGGCCGATAACTTATTCCTTTTATAAAATAAACCTTCGCAAGCTCCGACCACGCCCCATAATTCAACGTACATTGACAAAGCGTTAACGTTGGTGAAATATAAAGTAAAAGCCCGCTCAGCCCCCAAATCATCCAAAAAAAAGGAATTAATTTCCACGATCATTTTTCATCCATCCAAGAACGAGAAATACCACGCGAACGAAGCATTTACTTACACGAACGTAAAATACCGAACTCTCGATCGACCTATAACCTCTTCATTTTCGCGTATTCTTCACAGTGTACACGTACAATTGATACCAAACCGCGTAATGTGCAGCGCAAATACACATTGCGTATCGAGAAAGCGAAGAAAAGAAGAAAGCAAATTCCCAGAGAACCATAACGCGGTGCATTTACAGAGAGACTCGAAAAACGGAAGGTAAACGAAGCCACTCCCCTCTCGATATCCACTGTGCGTTCGCAGAATTACGTATATTTGGTTTGACAATTCGAATCGAGTGTATTTCTCGCGGACATGCTCCTCTCCCTTGCAGTTTTTACGTACTCTCGAGAATTCGGCAAGTCGGGGCGCATCGACGCGTGGTTCCTACTCGCTCTTTATTCCAAGCCTAAGTCCAAGCCAAAAATCCATCTATTCTTCACTAGTGCCCTTAAGCCGTACTTTAAAACACGTTTAGTAACCTTAGCCGTTCTCTATTTTTATCAGTTATTTTTACTCGCGTTTTCGTATATATCGTCTTTCGGCTACTCGATCAATTCCTCCTCTACACCAAGAGATTCCTCGCGCGTTAATGAAGCGATAATAAAGGAGAGTAAATAATTACAAAGGGCAGCGCGTATCGAGCGTAGGTGCAATCTCGGCGGTTCGTTTCGACTCGTAGGAGTTGAGCTGCACGAAAATCAACACTCGCGCACTTGGCCGTCCGCTCGAAGCCGTTCGATACACTAAAATGCCCGACTTTTTGCGTGCCGATCTCCACCGACCGATAGAGCGACGCCCCCCGAATTATCGGCTCTACGAATATATATATATATCGCTTGACACGAGCCAGATGTTACCTCAGGCCGCTCGCCCAGACCACGGTGCGCTTCTGTCAAACGGATTTTATTTTATATTACCTTCTTCTCTTTTCGATTTATATCCTCTTATTGGGCTTTGCTGACTTCACCGTAATTAGCGAGCCAGGCCTTTCTCGAAATATTAGATACCATCGATCCAATAGCTTGAAATCTTTATCGAATTAACGAATCGCGGAAGCTCCTGGTTACTAATATATATATTATATTTTATATACATATATATATATAAGGCTAAAAATGCTTACATTAGATAAGCTGAAGACATATCAGTATGTGCAATAGCGTATGGGCTAAAATTTTATTTAATCATGTGTAACTCCAAAGCTAAGGGATGTAGTACATATGTTTATGTGACGTATCTTATTTATATTAGTGTACCGGTTTACTCTCGAAAGAACTGACATACACATATAAATAACCCTCTGTGTACGTGTAAATGAAAATTCTTATATAATCTTTTATCTCGTAATCAATTCATTCCTTACATATAGTATATTTAGAATTCCACCTATAAAACTGGTATAACAAATGTTCTCGTCTAAAATTCTTACCGCCATCTAAAACCTGACTTGCTATTTATGTGCAATCCTTAGAAATTTGTAGGTCGTCAAAGCGATTCGTGGTGCAGTTTGGATTGCCTCCATCTAATCTAAAACTAAAACATTGCAATACGAACACAAGAGGGAGAGGCGTTTGATAAATGCGGTATTGCAAAGATAAATATCAAGCGAAAAAAACTAGCGATACGCTAATGGAAACGCATAATCGTTTTTGCGGATAACTAAACGTTATGCAGGAAAGGCGACTTCCACTAACGGGATGGAATTTGTCATTTTGGTTTGGTGACTCTCCGTCGCAGTACCACACGAAGCCAAGTAGCTCCCGGTAGGACAAAAGGTCGATGCTGCTCGATCCCGCGATCGATCAACAGAAATCCTTCGACCTTGTGGACTTAACCTCGTCTGGCTCCTACGAGGATTAACTTCTTGCACCAGCTTCTTCTGGCGGTTGATCTTGCCAATTTGTTCGGAGGAACTTTCGGCCGAATTAACATCGACCGGCCGTCGAGAGAGCAAGAGCTGTAAACTTTGTTGCAACTCCGATTCGAGGCAACCGTCCCGATTTACTCCCACGCGTATTCGTGAAAGGATTGTTTTACTGTATTAATTAATTCCCCGACGCTTCGCTTAACCAACGGTAATATATATTAATTTATAGACTTCGTTTTTGTAACTAAAGCGGTAAGGACGGTCTTCCTCAACAAGTTTTCCTCCGTGAATCAGGATTTGTTTACGAAAAACATTTGTATTTTAACTTACATATATTTAATCAAGAATTAAAATTTATCCAGTGTATTCAAGGATTTAAGGCATAATGCAATAATTATCCCTTGTATTTTGTTATCGGCATTTCACGTAATATATCCCTGAGAGTGATTTTGTTAGAGAAAATAGTCTAATTCCAAATAATAACACGGTTTCTATAAGGTTTAAAAAATATGTAGGAATCATTAAGTTTATCCATACATAAAAACTGTTGAAAACTATCTTGCGTAATATGTAGTGATACTTAAAAAACGCTGTTTTTTTTTTTTGCAAATGTAAAACGTAAATACACTGCTACAAAATATATTACTCAATTTGTTTAATTGTTGTGCGCATAAAATGGCAAATGAGCACCGCCATCGAGTACAAAGGTTGCATATCATATTCAGCGCAAAACTTTTGGAATCGTATTCTTATTAAACCTGAAAGGGCTCGCTGCGCAATAACGTAAATAACGCGAGACAATGTGTCTTTGTATATTTCGCAATACATCATCCCCATGCTGGGGGCGTCTACTTTATTCCACGATCACGATCGTTGTTTTGCTCCCCCGTGTATTGCGACTATCGCGAGGGTTTTGGCACTCTACGGAGAGCAAGAACGAATCGGCAGTCGACACGTACGGGGCGCGACGTGGTAGGTGAACCGTAAATAAACCCATCCAAAGGAATTATTTTGTCTCTTCTTCTCCCTTTCTGCCCGCATATTCTCTATGGATCGTTCACCTATTGAATGTATCAGTACAAGGTATACAGATGCGAGCTTTAATCCGTCTGATCCTAAATCACTTTGTTCTGTATACATTTTAGACATTTTTTTACTTGTTCTATAAACTGATTTATAATTGATTTCTCAGTTGTTGAAACATTTCTTAATATTAAACCGTTGCAATTACCAGTTACGGTCTGATTTTCTTCTACGCCTTGTCCCATACACGATTTCTCACCACCTTATTTCTTATAAATTTCCCCTAATATTATAATTCAATTAATTTATTATTTCCTTAATTTATTTAGTGAGCCACACAATCGTGATTAAAAGTATTTAATTTCCACATAAAATGTTGATTTTCGTCGACTGAACTCTAACTCCAAAAGACCAGATAGAGAATTATCTAAATGTGTGCAAAAAACTGCGCGATACTGACTATGCCTTGTGTTTAGAATGGCAGAAATCATCGAGCAAATAAGGTTAGGAGTTCCCTGATGAGACATTTCTATGATATTGTTGAGATATTTGCGCTGTTTTGATAATAAGTGTTTGTAAGGAATTGTGAGATTTTGCGTTGTGATCTTTTTTCAATATAGGAAGCTACTCCGGATAAATATTAGACAATGGATAATAATTTAGAGTTGTATATTACAGATTTCTATTGCGATTTTAGCCGCCACTAGTACTTTTTTTTTGTCTGGATACGACGGTTGGTAATTAAACACAAGAGTAGCTAATAATTACAGCATTGTGCTATTTAATGTGTGAGAGTTACAACGCACCGTATGATCGTACATTACCATAAATTCTATTGCAGGGAGATACGCTGCCTAGATGTTAGATAGTGGAATAAAGTTTAGTTCAGCATTTTATACATTCCCTGTGCAATTTTCTTAGTTGTCACGATTTTTATCCGTGGACTTTTTATCTGACAATGGACAATAATATTTTTTCATGGAAAAATACCGATTGTTGCTAATCAGTATCGTTTATATAAATCGCAATTCATCCTCTTCTCCATTCCGAGAACATAAAATCGAGTCTTCTGAAATACATATGTTGATTATTTACATAAATAATCCCGTCTGGTAAAAGTAGCAAAACGATGTTAGCAATTCGTCGAGAAAATTTAGTGATATTGCGGGTACTTGTTCTGTTTTATTTTTCCTTAGCTGTTTGCGAGATTCGGATTCAGGACACGAGGGATGGAAGGATCGATGGCGTTACTGGACATTTGTCAGGCTGACTGACTACCGAAAGGAAACACTAGGTGATATGCGGGTCCAAGCGAGGAGTCGTCGTGACGTTTTGACAAGGGTGGTCTTAGGGTATCGTTATTCGAAACCCAGATATGTCCTACTCGACTAAATGATTCATGATCCCCATGGTAGGTTTTTGGGTAATTCTTTTGCCTTAAATATTCCTTGGTTGTATGATCCATCCATATTTGCCGAGCGGATGCTTGACATTTGACTTGTACCCATATGCTTCCGGACATTCTGTGCTGTTGCAGAATAGGGAACTGGAAACATCAAAGAAAAGTATTTATTTGTCTTATTGAAATGATATGCATAAAGTATTACATAGCAAATACCGCATTAATTCCTTTCCTGTTTAATTATATGCTAAAGCCAAGTGCAAATCTAAAAAATTGACTAATTGATTTATTTCCTACAGTTAGCTAATTAGAGAAAAGATATTTTTATTGAGTTGGTTACTTTTATAGTAGTTAGTACAACATCAACATTTATTATTAGGTACAACAATCAACATTAAAAGTTCCACTGCTTAGGTACAAATAAATAAAAAACAAGCATCCCAAAAAAGGGACAATGGTAAACAATGGGTTAATTAGGTTAATTCCCTTAATAATCATCTATAAGAAAAATCACTATGTAAATATATCAATAGAATAACCCGAAATATTTCCTAATAACGTGATTTCACACATATATAGAGCGTTTAATCGACGCCATTGAAAATCAATGATGGTACACGATGAACCTCTCAGCGATACAATGTTGAATTAATCTCACGAACTAGTTGATGACAGTGCACAGCGCGCGGCGATGCCAATTTTGATGGAAATGACGCATAATACGTTATCCTATCATGTCCTGTAGATTTCGTGTTAAGAAACAAGAACAAAGACCGACGTGACAATGCTTTACTTAGCGAGATTAATCCGCCTTACTTCCTTTTTCCCTCCCTTAAGCCTCAGTTGGAACACCTAATCGCCTACTTTTTCACGAACTTATCTTGTATAGCGCATCGCGCCTGATTATTTGATGCACAAGCGAACCGAACCTTGAAATAATAAGCGCCTTCCCTGATTCCGGGTTGTGTCGCCGTGTTCACACGTGCACGAGCGACAACCGATGTGTGAACGCATTACGCTCACCGAACGTACCCAACAGCGTAGAAGCCTAGAACCCATTTTTAACATTTTGGGCCTAGGAAAGTAATCAAAATGGAAAATTTCGAATCCCTCGCAAAAATTCCTTAAATTTATGACGCTCCATTTCCGACATTCTACGTTATTTCTATTTGTCTTACATGAATATATTTATTTCCCTTCTTTCTTCGTATTTCTTCAAGGAAGTAATGTAACAGATATACTGAGATATGTTGGTGCAGTAGCACATATTCTTAGGTGCCCCGAATTCTTGACACAAGACGTTCCCCTTTCTGTTGAGTATCGTATTTAAAGCTGTATACTAGAATAATGTGCGTCGTGAACATTCACAGCTTTTAAATATTGCAATGATTATTCAAGTGAAATTTTTTCATATGCGCTACGCAGAGAAATATAGCACGTATCTTACGTTTGCTTTGAATATTTGCGATACTTTGCAGATCATGTCATCCAATTTCAGAAGCTTGTTGTACTCAGACTGTTTATAAAATAAAATGCTTCGATTAGCAAACACCTAAAATCCTGATACTGCTGCAAACATGAGCAATATTAATCTCACACCACAACTTGTTCCTCGCGACCTAAAAGCAAACCAACCTCGAAGGAAAATGATTGTGTGAATATCTTGGCAGATATTTAGATCACGAAACAGTAGTTAATGCCAATATCCTCCGAAGATTGTAGAGTATCATAAGAGAAAAAAAATCATAAAATTTCCGCGTCTGAAAGAGTAAATAACTTACATAATCATATTTATTTCATTTCATCCGTGCTACCTTCGTGGAACTGAGAATCGAGGGAAAGAGTTCGGTTTATCCGTGGACGATGCGTTTTCTACGCCCAGCAAGCCGTGGCATAAGTAAGTAATGGCCACGATGGCTGCTATACGAGAGCCAAGAGACACGCAGCGGGTAACGTCGGTGGTTTCCTTGAACGACGGTAATTAGCGATTCCGCGACAGAATCCGAGAAAGTACGTGCATCGACATTCCATATTGAAAGTTCAAGGGAGAAAGTATGAAATCCTTTATTTCTCATTTTTAGCCTCGAGTGGGTAAATACCGCGAACCAAGAGATTCAATAAATAAACGTTATTCTCCCTTATTAACACAAATCGAGGCCCTCGATGCTCTGCCTGCGCCATTGGAAGGTGCTTTTTCTAAGCTTAGCAGGCCGTGGCATAAGTAAGTAATGGCCGCGATGGCTGCTATACGAGAATTAAGAGGGCGATGTAGCGGGTAGCGTCGGTGGTTTCCTTGAACGATGATAATCAGCGATTTCGTGACAGACACGGGGCCGTGGCCACGCTAACGAGCAATCGCAGACCGAGGCTCGCTCGGGCGACACTTCTAGGCGTGTGGATATGCCTTTAAGGATTCCTCCCGCATCGTGTTACTTGCGTAGCGTTACCAGCAGCCTCGACCAGGACGGTCACACGTGTATCGGAGGTAATTACGTCCGATGCTCTTCCATTATTATTTCGCCGCTGAGTATATACGGAGTATCAAGGTGGCCGCGCCGCGACGATTCACCGCTCGTTGACTAATTTTATCGTCGGCAGGTACGCCGGACGTTGACTCTGGCATTCATTGTCACGATGGAAAGTTTCTAGAAATCGTCGATGTTCCGTTTACTTCCTCGAAAACATCCTGCCACGGCGAGATTGTGGCTTTACGGGCCGACATTCTTTCCACGCGTCCTATCGTTTGTTACGAGCTACTTTTACCGATCGCGAAATGTATTTGGTTTACTGGTATAAAGTATGTTTGAAGTTTACAAAAGGATTGTGTAGAATTTCGAGGTATGTTGATTGATATGGTGGGTATTGGAAATCTTAATTTGTGTAAATTGTATTTTTGTTGAAACAAGTATTGTGTATGCGTGACAAAAAAAAAATTGAACGCGAGGTTTTTAAAGTTTTTGTTTAAATATTGAAAAAGACAAAGGGATCGTATGATATGTTCGTATAAGTGAATTATAGCTAAAATTATAGTTACGGTAGAGAAAGTTATGATGCATTGAAGATTATCAATTATGTTGCCCATGTTAACATTATCTAAAGAACGAGGTATATTACAATGTATGGCTAAAATGATTTTAATGTTCGAAAACCTTCAGGATTTTGTATTTAGCGAATGACCACTAAAATTAAAAAGTAATGACATGGTTTCGAACGTAAAAGTAATGAACGTGGTTTGTGTAAATGCAATATTGAGAAAAATTCGGATTGCATGTTCTTAATCTTCTCCATTAGCAACTTTGATTAGATTTTATACAATTTCATGCAAATATAATCTAAGTTCACATGTTTCTAACGAATACGGTCGTAACGCGCAGGAAACAGCGTACATTATAATTTTGGTTGTGAAAGTTGATAAATATAGCAAAAATTTATTATGGGAGACAAATTGCACATTTATAACATTGTTTATATTCAAATAATTCTTACTTGAAAGAAATTCTATGTTGCAAAACTACATTTACCATTCTGCGATCGTTATTGTTAAATTTATTAGCACTAATTATTTTAATCTACGCTAAAAACGTATTTAATTGCATCGTAATGATGGTTCTTATCTCTGGTAAAGAATTTTGTATTCCTTATTTTTCCAAAGCCGTTATTTTAAGACTCCCCCGAATGATGATATCTGCCAGCTGGAAACTTCAATAACGAACGTCTACATTGCCATAATCGTCGTTAATATTGCCCAGAATTTTATTATTATTCTCTTTGAAATTGTTAAAAAGCATTTTACGGTCCTTAATGCGGCCATATGTAAGCGACATTAGCCATAATCGCAAAGAAACCTTCTCCGCGAATGGTCATTTTACGAGTTTTGCCGCGAGTAACCGCGACGAACACCGATCAGCGAGATGTACCTACAGCTGTACAAATTAAAATCTTGTACGTTTACAGCTATCACCGAAGACAGAGTCGAATATGCGCCCCACGGTATTTACGACACGAAAGCAACGTAACTTTGCAACTTTCGTACCACGAGCTTCTAAATTTGCAGTGCCAAAAGAAGAAATAATATTATCGCTCCGTTTGATTATACTATTTTTAGGATAACTCCTCCTTGACATCGGTTACTGTTTTGCTTTGTCGTGATTCCATTAACTGATTAATTCTTTCTTCGTCACTAAAAACACAACGTTGGATATTTCTATCTAACCTGTATTTTGAGAGATAATCTGTGTAACACAATAACTAGTTTAAACCAGGATGTTTAAAACCTACTTAAAGCTAAATTTCTTTGTGTAAATGCCGTTAACGAGAACAATATTTTATAATGAACAAATTCATCAACTGTCATCAATAATTGTTATGTTAAACGATAATTCATAATTTTCATTAGATCTCAAATTAGTTTACGTTAAAATCAAAATGTAGCAAAAGAAATCACTAGTCCAGAACGTCAAATTACATTATACGGTAAGTAACTTGCCTATCATCATTATCGTTAGTTAAATTTCAACCCCCAATGTTAATTCTATATCTCCCATATCTCAGTCCACTGATCCAGATCCGACATTCTTCGCGAATACAAGCTAGGTCAGAACGATATATCTCGCTGTACAAAAAGAAATGCACGAATGCAATGTGGGGACTAAGTCTGAAATCTGCAGAAATCGGAGCCAAGCCTCTAACGCGCATAGGTGCGTCTCGCCTCGCATCCGGCGTAAACTCACGAGGCCATAAACAGCCGTATAATATTCCGGCGATGTCTGTTGTCGGTGCAGTTGGCGCAAGAAAGGGGAAGAAAGGCCGTGGCACGTGGGGGGGAGGGGGTGGAAAGGGCCCGAGGAGCATGAGGGAAGGGTGGGTTCGGCTGATACGGACGATCGCTTCGTCTGCGAGCGGACTGATCACTCTGCCGTCGCTCTTATAATTATTATTCGTATTTTAATGGCCGTGGAAAGGTTCGTACGCCTTTGAGGTCGGGCGAGACGACGACTCCTCGAGAGCCTACCTCCCCTCAAGTCCCTGCCTCCTTCGGCAGCTGCTCCCGCGAGCGGAGAGCAACAGCCCTCGTGCTTTTAAAAATATTGGGGATTTCAGATATCAAATGCCGCGCGCCGTTATGCTCTCGAATCAAACGAAGGAAAGGGGCCCTTTCTCCCTCTCTTTCTCTCCTTCTGCGTTCTCGCTCTCTCTCTCCGTCTATCCATCTTGCTCCCTCCCTCGCCGTGGCTCGATTCGCACACGTTTTCGCTCCTTCCACGGCCCTCCTCGGTACTTCACGTCGCTACGCGACCTGCCCGCGGCGCAGCCATTCAATCAGAAGCCGAGACCTCGGATAAGTCGCGACTTTCATTTCAAGCCTCCATCTCGCGAGATACCCGCCTCGTCCGATATCGATAGCCGAGGGTTCTTCCCCTCGCATCGAGCCACGGAGGCACTTGAATGCTTGCGATATGTGTCGTAGCAAGTGTTTGATAATCTTACTGAGATCGGCATTCGAAACAATAAGAGCATGAATATTTTATACTGTGCACGGTATAGGAAACTGTGTTTTCCAATGCGCGATTCTCTCCTCCGTACACTGGTAGCTCTTGCGAAATTGTAATTCTAAGGTGTATGTGTGCCCACGTCATTTTTGGCTGATGCTTTTGTTGTGATTTTGCGACTTTCGCAAGCCGTGATAAAAAAATTGTAAAGTAGCGCATCAATGTAAATTAGTGTGCAACTGTTATTTACCGATCCCTGTATGCTTTATACAAATAATATCTTATATAACTTTAAAATAAATAAATAAATCATATATATATATATATATATATAT
>JBCFXI010001330.1:0-60356 GCA_038496175.1 Ampulex compressa | reverse complement strand
CCTAGGCCAAATGACCTTAGCAGTCGGTGCCGAAAAATGAATTAAAAAAAAAAAAAAAAAAAAAAAAAAAAAGATGACTCTACACTTTGAGTAACTATAATCATTTAAAGTCTAATGTGCACAGCATCCTACTGGTGACTATAGTCACTTATTTCTCTTTTTTAATGATTTATACCTTAGTTGAATATAACACAACTTTTTTAGCACCAGCACCACTGATTTTTTCCATTTTGTTTACCGATCATTCACCCATGATTTACATTATGTTACAAAGTATAAATAATAGCACGCTCTATATGATAAAAGCATATATTGTGTCATAACTGGCTTCTACAGTACCATCATATTCACAATTCAACTGTTTCTACAGTGGAATCATACTGGAAGAAGTTATAGCCATATTAAAAAGATTATTTAATTTTAAGCACTGACATATCACATAAAAAATTTTTGCATAAAGAATGTGCAGGATTCCAATTCGAATCTCCAACGTGGAAGTCCTAGCCTTTATCTGCTGTACCAATGTAACTCCATTGCTTTTTCCTTATCAGATTGTGTAACATAGAAAACTGTCTAACCAATTCTATTAATTTCTTGCTTTTCAGTATGTACAACACGTTACAAATAATGAATTTCCTTGTTGCCAATGTAAAAATGGCATGCAATTTCCACCTGACCAGCAAAGCATTTGTGCTGAAAATCTTGCTCCTAGTTTTGGTAATTCAGAGAAGCATTAATGTGTAAAAATGCTCAAGTTAGTCTGACATTATCCATATGCTATGCTGATAATGGATGACAAACTTAAATCAACAATCAGAAGAAAAAAAAAGAATTGGCTCACGTTTTCATGCTTAAACCTTGTCAAGATTTTGATTTCCCTCAAAGTTCTTTGGCTATATGTCTGGTGCTCAAATGGTGAAATCTTCTTGATCGCTACTTTCGTCTTGGTCACGTTGTCATAAGCTGATCTGTAATTCATTTATGAATCATCCTCCACTCATTATATTTCGCATGATCTATTTGGCAATATAATTTATTTTTAAGAAATAAAAGCAAAAGACATAATGTATTGTATAGAAATAACGTGTGTAGTACAAAGAATTTTGACATAGGAAAGACCTGTAATCTAGAATTTTTGGATAAATCTTTAGATAATGTAGACAAGTCAGGGAAGACATTTGAATGTGCAGCCTCAAGGTAAAAATCAAAGCAGGCTGTCTTAAAATATGAGACTTACACACTGTTAGGCAATGAACTATTATGGAAAATGTTTTCGAACTACAACTTTTAGAGAAAAAAACCTGGATAATTAGTGAAAGTCATAAACAATTTTTGAATTTCCCGCTCTGAGGAGAGAAGACTGAGTCGGCCCTCAAATACAAAAAATATACGTTATCGCACAAACAACGACAATTCAAAGAATTTATGAACTATCAATTCCAAGAAGGATTTCGGATAATTGTTGATATAAGAAACCCGTTGTAATTTCCTGCTTCGAGGAAGAATAGCTTAAAAAGAACGAGATCTTCGACGACTGATTATCAGGGCGTATCGTTTTCTAATTGTTAATCAACGTTGCAGATAATAAATATACTGAACTTACACAACCATTCCGTAAGCTCCCTCGCCCATATATGAGAGATTCGTGTACCTGGGCCCGACCTCGAAAGTCTGACCACGAACCACCTCGCAGTTAGGATTAACGCTTGCCGAACCCACGCCCGCCATTTTGACAACTAGTCTCGTCGGCTCCGCCTCTGGCCGCGGGGGTGGCCGCGGCACGAGTAATGCGGAACATAGACATTCTCGCCTATTAACTATGCAACCAGAGATGCGCCAGATTTTTGATTCTTCACGCGTAATACGGCGGTGAATTCGAATATTACTTCCTACGCATTTTTGATTAGGTAATGTTTGTAAATCTCAAATTTTTGTATGTTACTATACTATTAACGCCTCACTGTACAGAAAAAGTATACATTTTTTTTGGACTCTTTCCGGGAACAAGAGAAACGTTTACAATAACGACCTCAGGTAGGATGAATCAATTAATCTTGATTTATTTACTTAATTATCGCCCATCAAATAAAAAATTAGAGGTACCTTGGTGTAGTGAATAGAGATTCAAAGTACTACACGTGAGATCCACGTTCGAATCTCAATCATCACCTCTGATTTTTTCCATGTGATATGTGTACTATAGCACTGGTTATTCAAAATCTACCTTAAGGGTTCGCAGAAGACACTAGCAAACTCCGAGTTGACTTTGAGGGCCTCAGGTGGAGAAATTGAGAAGCTCCGAAGAAACGAGCACCGGCAAGCGAATAGTGCTGTAGCATGGTAGCGTGTGCTCGCATTAATTCTCCACCTTTCCGACATTTCAACGTATCTCGCTCGCTCTCGATGCGTTTTTCTCGCATTCAATGTATCTGACTTGTTCTTATCGCTCTCAATGTGTTTCACACGCGCACTCATATGCTCGCTCTCGTTTGCGACGTTTCTTTTCGACGTAGCTGACAAAATATAAGCCTGAGCAATCCCTGTCGATCTTCTCTACCGCGATAGAATTTGCTGGGCAGATTTGGAATGGAGAACGCCTAAGCGGGCATTACTGTATATATAAATATATGGTCGTAAAAAATTTTACGCGCATATTGAAACAAATTATAACGTATGATTTTCAGTCAAAAGGTTTTTTCTTGCTATAATTTGCAAAAGGAGAATACACGTAAAGCGATATTTATAAAAGAACAGAGTTATAAAAAAAATTGCAAGGTAATCAATAATTTGTATTTTGAGATTAATATTAGTCAGTTTCGTGTTACACAAAATTGATGGTAGTAATGAAAAAAATTCCGGCTCTAAATGATTAAAATCAGCATGAAGTTCGGGGTAAAAAAATAAAACATGTTTACGTCAATGTTGTATATTCTAATATATTTGTAGAATACAGTGCCGTCTGGCGACATTACAGTCGTGCCATTGTCAAGAAGACCGTTACTTGCCGATAACAACCCATTGGTGTCGCACGTAAAACTGTAAGCAATCCCAGTGACAAAACTTACCGACGACATGCAAAAAGCTTTCATTACTCGGGCAGATGATAGAGGCGAAATCATTTTTCTGTATTTATTATTCTAAACGGGCAAAGAAGAACTCAATGGCGGATACGGAACCCCGGTCCAAACATTTTTTTTTTTATTATATGCTTCCCACGGTACTACAGAAGCTCTTAGATGAATCATATAACTTTCAAACTACATATATCTGTGTTAAAATTGACTAGCTATCTATACGACTAATTCTCAATTATAAATAAAATAGTCCCAGCACCGTGTCCATTAGATATCGGTAGTTGCTTTACTATCGTCTCTAGCAACAATGTTGTCAGGCGGTATGACACAAAAAGTAACGAAGCATTGAAAGTCAGATAATGTGACAGGGGACGGGCCAAACATCTTATTTTTATATTCACATATAAAAAAAGGAAAACAAAGTATAAAAAGACGGAATCAAATTTAATAAATCTAACTCTATCTCATTTTAAATAAATATAACAACGCCATAAAACAAGTAAGAATCTAAATGTACTTTTTGTAAATTTAATGAATAAATACAAAAAGGGAAATATTATCAGGGTCAACAAATAAGTAAATAAAATAAAATAAACTATATGGATCAAACCATCGATATCTCATTTGCATTACCATTTATTCGAACAAGCTGACAAGGTGGCTGATGGTATTCATAGGATTCAAATGTGTGTATTTTTTATACGAAGGCCTTTCAAGGAGTGGTGCAACATTTTCCTGTGATCTTTTATTCTAAATATTCTCTTATACAATTACTCATAATTTTAAGTAGCTCGATGTTGCAATTTGGTCCTTAGAACTTTACAAGAAATAAATTTGTAAGTTTTTACAGACAAAACATTCTTTTTTTTTAATTTTTCCGTAAAACATGCTGTTGAACATATTTAGTATAATCTTCCCGAAGATGAGCATCTCATTTATTATGCGTCTTTCTCAAAATTGTACAAAAGAAATTTTGTTCCTGCACCCGGGGCCCCGAAAAGTATAAGTGTAACCCTGCCCATGATTTATTTCTCCGTCGACAGAGGCGCTAATTTTACTGTATTTGTGGGAAACGTTAAATAACTTTTCTGGTCACAATTTCAAGAGAAGCTCATAATAATTGTGATATTCGTATTCAGAAAAATTATGTACACAGCATCTCAAAACCCGAATTTGGAAAAAGGGTCAAACAAAAAATTTGTACTACGAAAAAGTGTGCATTTAGTTTTTGTGGAAATTTGAGCCAATTTTTAAAAATACATTTTGAAAGCTTGTTACGACACGTCTAAAGTATTAAAAAAAAAAAATTCATCAAGAATTATTGCGTTTTCGTTTCAGAAAAACATATTGAAGACTGGTTCGTCTGTACTTTCAGTCTTTGTCCCACACACTTTTGTCGTATCAATTTATCTCTTTCTCTCCGAGATTTCTTAATTTCTCCTTAAGGGTCTGCTGGAGTGGGTTTGTTGGTACCCTTGATTTGCCCCGCTGATTTTGAGCGTGTCTCTTGCGGCGACTCCCTTTGCTCTTCAAAACATTTCGATTTATATTCAATAAGCTACAATATTTCCTACTTGTATATGTGGTTATAAAACAATCAGTGATACCTGTTGGTAAACTAACATGCTTTTATTGCACTTCTTTTAAATAGTAATTAATATTATCTACATTCAGAAGTGAGAAATAAAGTGAGCAATAGGCCTCATTATCTACATATTTTTCAATATTGCTACGTAACACTTATTTTTTTATATAATGCATAATGTTTGTATCATGGTGTTTTTGTAAAATTCAAATACTTTTAAAAATTATTATTGCGCCGAGAGTGTGGCGTAGAATACGCGCACCTTCTTTGAGTAAACGTAGATATCCCCTTGAGAGTTTCAAATCCTTTTCCATTACGTAATGCGCTATTGTCGAATGCTCCATAATAATTTTAAAAATGACACGAAAAGCGTATGAATTTTGTAAACACTCATAGTCAAAGAACACCATAGGCTTTGCAAGATTACAGGCGTCGAGGCGATTTTACTCCTGCTTGGTGCAAAATGTGCATAAATATTAGTGTTCTCCAATCGTTATTCACAAATCTCCATGTTGACACATTGTCCCCTTAATCCTTCAATACATTACGATTTATGTCCAACAAGCTACGGCTGTTTCTACAATGATTTGGGGACTGTTCTGATTCCGTGCTATGTAAAATTCTAAATAATATCTATTTAGCTTTGTAGTGTACATAATTTACAAATATCATGCCATACTCGTAAAATTTAAATACATTAGGAGATGTTTTCGTTCCTTGTGTAACGTGGATCACGCGATTCCTTTCCGATCAATCGTAGCTGTCCTTTCAAACATTTCAAATCATTTTCCTTGAGTGCTTCTTTACGTGACGTGTTATTTTTGAGTACTCTGTAATCATTTTAAAAATTTTGCGAGAAAAAGTCTCAGTTAAAAAAAAAAGTGTTATCCAGAGATGACATACGCGTTAGGCTTCGCGAAGCCACAGATGGCAAGGCGATTTTACTCGGATTTTTGTAAACTGTGAGTAAATACGTTGATGCTTTCATGGCCTTTGTTCTCCAAAATTTTATATGCAATATTTTCCGATATTTTCGATATATTATGCTGTTATAAAACAATTACTGTTATTTTCTATGAACATAATACATTTTCATTATGCTTTTTTGAAACAGCAATTGATACAATCTGCATTCCCGATTTGTACGAAGGATATATAATTACATGTTTTTAAAAATGTATATCTTTATATGATGTTATATTACGCTATATTACTATCAATAAATATATGTAAATTATGTTTATCAATATTTTTAACACAAAAGCTATGATGTATGCAATATTATTTATTTTAATAATAATAATGCGTTATGAAATTACAGATGTCATTCGTGAGTGAATGTAGTGCTGTGACTTTTTGTGAACTCCTGTGGACAATTTTATGGACTATTACTGGTGGAGCCACATAGAAGGAGTTCAAGTCCATGGGGATTTTGCATCAACCTATCACTAGAGCTGTTGGAGTAACGTCAACCAAATACTCCAGTAAACAGCGGCTTGGTGAGTCTCAACGATTATAGTTTCTACAGCCTCCATCATGTAGGACTAAAGGGCCGAAATGACACAGTTGGCTGATTATGATTTTTTCAGTTAGCTGTACATTTTTTAAAAGCAACCATAGTGATCATTAGTAGCTTTAATCCTTGTAAGATGCTAGTGATGGATAATTGTTGTATTATAACATGTAAGGATATCTTAGAGCAGGATAGAACCTTCTTGTCCCTTGCTTTATAAACATATATGTCTGTTGTTGACATCGCGGAGTGTTTGCGGGTTTAATTAACTCAATAGTAATTAGTGTAGAATTTGGATGATCCCCCGACTTCGCCAATAAATATTGCAGTAAATTTGGCGGTAACAAGTATATTAAATTAAAGAGTATAACAGTAATACGAAATGTATGTATATATATACGGGTGAGGCATTTATAGTGTCGTGGGCATTTTGCTCCAAAACAAAGCGGAAATTCGAAAATTTTTTCATACAAAATTTGTAGTATTCATAAGGAGACATAAGATAGTGACCTTAACTCGTCCTTAAAATGCCATTCTCAATGTTATTTCAAGGTCAAATTATTTTTTTTAAGGGGAAAGTGTGTTTCCTTCGATGGAAATGTAAAGAGTATTCAATTTTGAGTATAAAGGTTTTAGTACATTTATGTGCTAGAGTTGATAGGTAATGTGATATTGGATAAATAAGATAGAAAATGGTTTTCACACACTTTGACTTTACTGGCATCCATTTGTACCAGTATAGGGATAGGGAACATTTGTTATGAACGAGCCTTAATTTTTTTTTTGTTTGGCTGGTATGACATCTGTCAAACATACTTAATATACATCAAGTCATCGAACAAACAACATCATATTTTTTCATCGTGTTAAAAATGTCGAATTTTTTATCAGAAAGTAATGATTTGCGGAAAGCATTAATTTTTTTGTTTTTATTTGAAGAAAAGTGCTGCAGAGTCGCATCGAATGCTTGTCGAGGCATATGCTGATCATGCTCTCAGAAGCAACATGCAAAAGATGATTTCAACGCTTCAGAGATAATGATTTTGATGTGAGAAATGAAGAACGTGGAAGACCACCAAAAAAATTTGAAGACGCCGAATCGGAAGCAATATTGGAAGCAGATGATACTTTGAATCAAAAGCAAATGGTAGCAATGTTAAATGTTGCACAACAAACAATTTCTGACCGTTTAAAAGCTATGAAAGATCCAAAAGTGTGGAAAATGGGTGCCACGTGAATCGAATGAAAGACAGATGATAAACCGAAAAAACACTTGTGAAATTTTGCTTCAAAGACACGAAAGAAAATCAGTTTTGCATCGAATCGTTACTGGCGATGAAAATTGAATTTATTTTAAGAATCTTAAACGGAAAAAATCATGGGTTAATCCGAGACAACCATCAACGTCGACCGCAAAACCAGATCGATTCGGCAAGAAGGCAATGCTCTGCGTTTGGTGGGATGAGAAAGGTGTGGTGCATCATGAGCTTCTAAAACCTGGTGAAACTATTAATACTAATCGCTACAGACAACAAATGATCAATTTGGACCATGAAATCGAAAAACGATCAGAATGGGTCAGAAGACACGGCAAAGTAATTTTGTTACACGACAATGCACCTGCACATAACGCAAAACCGGTTCAGGATACAATCAAAGCACTTGGCTGGGAGCTGCTACCCCACCCGCCGTATTCACCAGACTTGGCCCCTTCCAACTACCATTTGTTTTCGTCGATGGGACGCGCATTAGCTGAGCAGCACTTCGATTCCTACCAAGAAGTCAAAAATTGGGTGTTTGATTGGTTTGCTTCAAAAGACGAACATTTCTATTGGTGTGGTATCCACAAATGGCCAGAAAGGTGGTCAAAATGTGTAGAAAGCAATGGTCAACACTTTGAATAAAATTTTCTTACTTTCCCATTAAAAATTAGTGTTTCATTTTCACAAAAAAACGCTCACTTCATACCGGTACACCTGATATATATAAAGCAATAATATATAATAAGAAGCAGTTGACAACTTTTGTGATCAAATGCAAATATTAAATTGTTTGTATATTTTACTTTTGCACTTTCATGACAGACTTGCTTAAATGTTTTTATTATTCAATATCCATATAATATTTCCATAATTATTGCCTTTCAAATATTTTATTATCCCATATTTAATAAATATATATTTCAATATAAATATTTTTATTGATGGATATTTTGAGAATTTTATTAACGTTTTATATGTACGAATTTGAATTATAAAATATCCGTTAGATGGAGAAACTAACCATCATTTTAATTGTGGCTTTTCAGTAAATTGTACAAGGTACGCATATCTCCCTGTATTTTATGCTAGCTTGATCCCATTCCCGGGTTTAAACGCTTCTCGAATTGATAACGGCGAGTGGGTACGGCAAACAATTTATTAACAAATTTTTGCGGGTGCTGGTAATGCGTGGACGAATCGTGCACGACGTAGTCTTCACAAAGATTGAGTGTGCATATATATTGCGCGTAATATTATTTTGTGGGAATTACGTCGCTTACCTAGAATCAAACCAAAACATTATCTACTCATTAACGCCATATCGATATATAATAAGCAAAATATATAGATTAGGAAATATCTAACCACAAGATGTTATTAATATAAGCAGTAGAAATATGTGCATTCACAATACAGAAACTTTCTACATTGAGTGAAAGAATTTCGACGTGATTTTAATTGTATTATTCTAGTTATTTGGCCAATATTATTCTTTGGCCAAAATGCAATGTGCGCAACAGCATTGGTAATCAATACTTCAAGTAGCATTTTTAGTCAATCATACGTTCCTTAAAATTTCTCTCTTTCTTTAAATTTCTTTAAATTTCTCTCTTTAAATTTCTTTCTCTCATCCTAAGCAATTCTAGACCGTATACTCTTTTCTTTGCGGAATTCTTTTTTGAAATCCATCGATAAATGCAAATAATACTCCCCTTACATCACTTTACGAGACGTAAAAATAGAAGTTTTTAATTCTCTATAAACACAGCTGCTATAAAATTCATGGACCTGTAATATAAAGCAATCGTCTATTTATGCAACCTTTATATTTTCCAAAATTCTACCGAAAACCTCATTTTTATATACATAATTTTAACATTCTGTCCCGCCCCTCTCTTCCCATGCTTCACTTTTTCAAAGTGAAAAGAATATTTTTGAAACTCCACGTGCGATGTTCATCATCTATCTCCGGTATATGTTCGTCCTTGTTGTTTGGATATGCACTCAAGTGAATAGTACGTCTATGCTTTATGACGGTTGAGCGTATTTCGTAACTTCGCCGTGTAATCGTAACGTTAACACTTGGTCTGCGGACAACGTACTTTTATATTTTTCGCAGTCTGTTGCTGTAGCGCGGGTCACGTAATAATACGTATTTAGTAGAATAGTGGTGGATAGCGGGTATTGTATAATTACAATGTAATTATATACAATGTCACTCATGCACGTCATGTATGTGTGTTGCTAGACAATGCTTCGCATTTTTTTTTCCCACAAGTTTCAATTGTGAAGTTACTCGTTCATTTGCTGAGTTACTTTGTCTTCAATCGAGTTCCTACCTCCAAAGCGTACTTCTGCAGTGTTCCGCTGTGCATAGGAAAATGCTTTGAAACCATACTATAAAGAACTATTAACGCGTTAATCAGTTCTATTTCTACTTGACATAAAAAAATATTTTTATGAATACATAGTAAAACTTTAAAAACCGTCTATTTTTGTGATTTTGTAAAAATTTTGTTTTTTTTATTAAAATAATCATAGAATATATATTTAAGTGTAAAATAAAAAAAAACTCGATGATAAAAACGAAGTAGTTTTCGATTTACTACGATTTTACTGAATCACGAAAAAACGCCTGCTGCACGCGTAAGTTGGCGCTGAATATGCCCGGCAGTCCAAGTGTTAAAGTGCAATTGGTTTGGCAATACGACTGCATGCCGGTCCGGAGCACAGACAAAGGAGGAGGGCCGTTACTGGTGCCTTTTGCCCGGTTATGGAAGCTTTGCGTTAGCTCTTTACACTCTACATGTCGGTGCTTCTGTTATCTTCAGAGATTTTATATAGTTCGCAAGTAAAGATAGTTTCATAAAATCGAATAATAATACTTTTCTTATTTCTTTACTTAAAACCAAGTTTCAACTAAGTTTGAATACATTTCGATTTATTTATCGTAGCATTTAAAGGAAAAGTAGAATCATTTCTATCTAAATAACTTTTGGAGCATCAAGTTTCTATAGATTGAGAGGCATGTTCATTAGGACTACGTGTGTTGCGGCGTAACAATAGGCAGAGTCAAGCGAGGAACCCAGAGGTTTATCATCGTGTTTTTCAAGGGTCGAACGGTACCGAAGTGATCGCTCTATTCTTTACGCATTGGGCCTCTGCTTAGCTTCAGAGGTACTTAGGCAATAAAACATTTGGTGTTCCTCCAAATTATACGCGACTCTTGCCTATCTACAGCACACGTGTGCACAACGAACGATAATCTGACAACCGGCAGGGCTGCATTTTATTTAAAAATGCAGCCGACTAATCATCGTAAAGAGGCCGTACAGATACCTTTAAAAACCAATAGGAGGCACGTAATAATGAAAAAATCTCTAAAACTCCGCCCGAGAAGACCCGGCTAAACCCTCTTGAACATCAAAGCATCCTAAAAGCATTAGTCTAAAGTCAGCAACGCTCCGAGATACACACTCAGCAAAACACTTCGAATATAACACTAACCGAGCAACGTAGCGAGACGACTAGCTCGTTGACTCTCACATATCACGACCATCGCGCATTTACAACACGCGGTGAACTCTACTCAATATTCTCGAACATCTCGATCCGCGAAACAAGGTGTAGCAAACACAATTGTTATACCGTAAAAAGCCAGGTTCCATTGACACCCCGACTAGTGGTTCGCGCGATTAATTTCGTAGCGAAGGGTGTACGTGTTCCCTAGGCGTAAGCGACAATCGCGATAGTCTAGCACGGCACCAAGCTTCGTGCTTGAGTTTCGTCGGGCTTCCATCTTCCCGAAGCGATATCTCGACTCGAAAGGCAGTTCGGATATCCGCGAGGAGAACCGCGACGTCTGCGACCCTCGACGTACGAACGTCCACAAAAAGCACGAACAACGTGTATTTCGAGCAATATTATTTTTCGAGAACAAGCACGTTGTTTAAATATTTTTACACGCAATCGCTATACGCGCATAGTTTAATTTTATGTTATACAAATACGTGGGAAATTAATGAGTATCTTGAATGATTCTTGGGTATTTATGAAGCTTAATTATTGAAGACTGTATGTAAGTCAAAACGAGATATACTTGGCACGATATTATATCAATCATAAGAAAAGATTATTTTTGGAAAAACAAACGTGTATTTTTCTAAGTATTCTTTATTTTCCCTTCCTATTATTTTCAGGAATTGCGGACAGCCGCGCGTAATGTGGCTTTTAAATCAGTGTTGTTGGCAAAAGTTGAGAGTCTTCGCGTGGTGCATCAACGGGCGCAGCACTGTGAAAGTCTCATTTGTAATTTCAAAATGAAAGTAAAACTTGTGCCGTGCATGTAGTCTTGTGCGCGGCCGCGAATAAATTTTGCTATGACAGTGTTAGATTTTTTCTTGAACGAATCAACAAAAGTGCATCGTGGAAGAGGAAAACAAGTATGTTAAATAATTTCATTTCTTTCGCATTCAAATTGCTATCCTCGAGTTCACTTTTAAATAGAATGCGAGTAAAATCAATGGATAATTTAGTATCATCCTTTTTTACTATCGGCATTCGCATTTTACATCTAAGTTGTCCTTTAACTAAATTGCTTATATCCTTAAATGACCTCTTTCAAGCGAACATATTTTAATAATATCCTTTAATTTATTATAGGTGCGATCCATGAACTCTTTTCTGAGGGTGGGATTTGAGTAGAAGCGAGATGATAAGTCTCTAATGATAAGTGTAAATAATCGAATTACTACCCTTTATTGGAAGTAGTGGATATGTAAAATATGCGGATCTTGTTAATCGAGAAACTTTTCGTTATACATTATAGTAGATAATCCAAACACGTTTTTAAAAAAATTTGCTTATTGGTTTCAAGTTATATGCAAACTACTAAAAGCAGGATTCATTTCCTCAGCTAGCCGGGGCAGGAAGAATTAATTGGTGAGTAAAGTACAAGTTACAACTCAGAGTACAAAAATAATTTAATTAATTTGACGTACATAAAAAAATTATTAGAGTGTTTCCTTTATTTCATTTGATGTTGGCAAAATCATAAACATTCTTATGATTTGTTCTCGTTTGTTACAGATGTTATATATAAGAATCATCTACGAAAGTAGCCCCAGATAATTGTGGGAAGGCAGAACCCAATTGGTAAGTTTTCACTTATCGTTACACCTTAAAATATATTCTAGTAATCTGATTATTTCGATAGAATGAGCTTTATATTACAATCAGAACTATATTCTTAGTAAATTAGATATCTTGAAAGACTTTTACTTTCCCTTTATCATTCAAGGGTTGAAATTATGAGAAACTAATCAAATTTTGTGCTTCTTTTACAGATACGTTATATAAACTTATGTAAAGAAGCTGGTCAAATCCTTTAATATTATAAAAGATACACTTCATGGGTAAGTTATAATTTCATTTTGCTTTTACCAGTTCTTCGAACAATTTTGATTTTGCAAGTTCCATCAGATATGTCTTGAACATAACTTGGATTTTGTAGCATTCAATTCCATTCAAAATTGCTATGAATTTCATAGATTACTATTAGATACATTCAAAAGTTACTACCATATCAAACTCGCAATTTCAAATATCGATAAGGAACATATCATCTTTCTTTCCCAATACTGGATAATTGTAAAGTTATGTTACGAATAATTTTTCTATTTTCTTATATTAATGAAAATGATCTTTTTTTTTACAGATCCCTGAAGCAGAATCATCGTATAAGAATGGGAAACGTGCAACAATCTGACGCAGCGCTTCAAAGCAGTGTCGTGACGCAGAGCCTTGATGCAGCATCTACTACATTAGGTATTTGAATAAGTGGCGATTGGATGAGTCATTATAAATCATGATTCCTACGCACCCCCATCATGGTACAGGGTAAATATTCCAAAATGGGACGGGTTACTGGTTGTAATTTTCAATGGTTTTAAAAGTGAGCATAGTGACTTTGAATACCTGTAATTTGTATTAATGATACTCATGGACAGTAATACCCAACACTTATATTTCTTTAGACTAGGATACGGTCTTCTTGTCCTCCATGTTGGTACGCGTACATTTTTTGGCGATATTGGTGTTTGAAACGCTATATGAGTAAAAATCACCTAATTGCCTTAGATGCTAGACATCATACTGTTACATTAGTATATTGTATGTTAATTAAGTACATCGAAATCTTTCTCTTAATTTTTATATCATCCGATACCATCATGTTCATATTTCTTTTGCATCACATTTGAAAGAATGTTTTAGTTTATTGAGCAAGAACATTTCATGATGGGATGATCGTGAAATTAAGTATCAGAATATTGAACTCCTGACTGTAGCATTTGTTATCTTAATAACGCAATCGCCCAATGATATAGGTACACCTCCCAATAATCAGCTTTTTACTTTTTCAGGGTTCTTTTTTTTATAATAAAATATATTTATCCCCACACCTTCCCTCATCATATCCTCTATTGCTCTCTTTCTGATCTTTTTATATCAATGAGTCAATTTCTAAGTACTATTCATAAGTCAATTTTAGTCTTGCGATATCAGTTAGGAACGTTCAATGAGTCGATTTATTTCTGATCTTTGATCCCCCTTTAATATGAAATTTAATGCAACAGCCTTTTCCAAAGTTATAAGTAATTGTTTAACTAAGACTAGGGTGCTTTATTTCTGAAAAGGAACCATCTATGCCATTATCTTTTTTCTCGTGTGCTGAGAATTATAAGTAACGTTCTTCACTTTTTCATAGTGTATGTAGTCGATATTTCATAATTAATGTTCATAGATTATTTTTTTTCTCACTATTCCAAGGTCAGATTAAAAAATTTAATCACTACTCGTTTCACTTGTCTTTTGGATAATTACTTTGAGCGCATTTTTTTTGGATTTTAATTTGAACGTATTTTTCAGAAACTATTAGTATCATATCAACGTAAAACAAGAGCACTTCCTCTTTCACGTTTTGTCTATCTTCTTTCCAAGATGTTAAATTTAAAGTTACTTTTAAGCTATGTAATGAGGGTGCATATAGACAGAAACGAAAAATCATATTCATTTTGTCAAGTACACAAATTACAATGGCATAAAATAACCTGTACGAAAGTCATTGATTAATCGTTAACAATTGACAAAAAGCTTGTAAAATCGTTAAGTGCCAAGATCTTTAAAGTTTAATCTCCATTTCTTTGCAATCCTTACACATTGCAATCTACATTTTCTCTCTGTTTCATGAATATCATCAATGTATAAAATCATGCACTCGCTCATTTTTATACCGATTGACACATTTATAACCTGCTTTTCGTTGACTAGCGTTCATCTTTGGTACCGAAGAGAGAAGAGAGAAGAAAGAAACATGAAGAACGAAGCTAACATTAAGTTCTTAACATTAACTATGCATTAAGTTGTACGTATGGACAAATTAGTGGATTTAGTTCAAGATGTGTCATTCGAGATTTCAAACGTAAACAGTACAATTGTCTTCCACTTTCCATTTTCGTTCGTCTTACGCTCTATTTGTCGGAACATAGATGCCCGAATTCTTTCAAGAGCCCAGATTTCTCGCGGTAGTCATGCTGATCCTCCGACGATCCTCAGAAGGATCATGCACAAGGGAATGGCATTGCAGGGATGTCTCAGACGCGATGAAAGATTGCACAATATGTCTGAACAATATGTCCTTGCACAATATGTCAATGCACATCGCCTGATTATCACCCTCAACCGTAGCCGACTTTGAGTAACCTCGCAGGAACTCCTTGTACTCTTGGTAAAAATTCACCGCGTCGCGATTTTCTTGCGTCACTTCTTTCCTCACTTCCCTTTCATAATATTGTCACTGCCTACACATTTCAAAGCTCAATAAATAAACAAATGGATCAAATGCGTTATGTATATTATAAGAGAAAGATTTCGACAAATGAGTGGATTTGGTTTAAAGATCCGCAAGAGTGAAGAGCAAACTCCGAGTTGACAAGTGGAGGAAATAAGAAGGTCCGAAGAACTGACGTTACAGTGCACGAATGGGCCGTAGCTTGGCTAGCGGGCACCCGCGCTGATACCACCCCTTTCCGACATGGCAATGTATCTCGCTCGCTCTTACAGTGCCTGTGGCGCTCTCAATGTATTTCGCTCGCTCTCGATGCGTCTTTCTCGCACTCAATGTATCTCACTCACTCTTATCGCGTCTTTCTCACTCTCAGTGTGTCTCATTTGCACTCGATATGGCTCGCCCTCGTTTGCGACGTTGCCTTGCGACGTTGTCGATGAAACATAAGTCTGAGGAATCCGTGCCGAGCTTCTTTGCCTCGATAGAATTTGCTATGCGGATCCAGAGTGGAGGACAGTAAGCGGGCATTACGGTATATATATAAATATATGTAAATTTGTAATAAAAAAAGCCCATATATTAAAAAGATTAACATCGATTAAATTTAATTGAAATTATTTTTTGTGATAATTTTGAAAAAATGAACACCAATAGCATAAAAAGATGTGTATAAAAAAACATCCATAATAATATTCAACTTTTATTAAAAAAAAAGGTACACATTTTTTTGTTGATGTATACCTTCCATGATATTTACAATAACGATAAATGCTTTGTAAACTTTTGAATTTGAAAACTATATTTCACATGAACACGGAAGAAAATGTTTATTTT
The DNA here is from genome assembly GCA_038496175.1 of Ampulex compressa. Lineage (NCBI taxonomy): Eukaryota > Metazoa > Arthropoda > Insecta > Hymenoptera > Ampulicidae > Ampulex > Ampulex compressa. Next base: position 44,242 of record JBCFXI010001330.1, on the reverse strand, counting down.
ATCGTATAAATTTGTTATCGTATTAGTATTATAAAAAAGAAGTAATCATCGATATGATAGTGAACCATATAGTATAAAGTTTCTATTATTTCCTAACACGTCTGACTAATGTTCGAGGCATATCACTGTCCCGTGCGACTTGCTCGACCCTCACAATTCGTTTGTAACACGACCATTCTTCGCGTTCTGGATGAGGACAATTGTGTACTTGTCTGAATACCTGTAAAAATACTATGTCTATGTTGCTCGCATAGATGTATAAGTATTATGTAACAGTATTATAAAACTATGGCAATTAAAACATTATGTTCCACTTTCATAAAAAACAATATTCTCGTGATTCATTATTTAAATTTTTGCTGCAATAAAAATGAAAAAAAACCTATAAGGTAAAGATATTAACAAATAACATGATTGGATATGAATAGAATAGTGCCAATCTCAAATTATGAAAAATACGCAGGATTGTCGTTAAAAATATTTCAATCGCATAATAAGAGGTATTTGCTTTTAATACTTTAATCATTCTTTTTGTTGGATTAAAAAAAATGTGGGAAATGTTTAAAAAAAATAGTTACCTTTTTTCTGCATATTACTGAATATGCATGAAGGAAATTCATTGCATACTGTATAATAGAAGAATTTTGCAACGCAGTCACTAACTCTTCATTTGCTTTCTGTTTGTGTTAATAAATTGTAAAAATAGTTAAAATAAAAAAGATCATCATTAGAAAAATGTTTTGGTAATAAATGGGAAATAGCTCATCGCTTCTTCCCCACCGACTAAGAATTGCATTGAATGCAATTCAGAAGAAACAATTATTGCAACTGTTTACGCTGTAAATTAACGCGTAAGGTGCAGCTGTTTTGCCTGATCATTCGATAAAATTGTACTTTAGCCGCTTCTTGTGTTTCGATAATATACCGTGGATCCCGAATTGGTATATTTCGTACAACTCTGCTATCAATTTTTTCTAAACCAGGAATTGCTGCAGTAGCACCTGCTGCAAGTAGTAAGTTAAAAAATGGTTTATAATCATATTCATTTTTGGAATAAGCTCTTTTGAAGAAAACAGTCGCTGTAAATGGATTTTTTTTACTTTTATTACATGACTGTTACTTTGCACGTATTGGTTAGAGACACTTGTCAAGCCTGCATATAAATACATTGTTAGCATCATTTATTTTTCCTAAGTACAGAGGACTGGTCTTGCAGAAAGAAGGCGACGATACCGCCAACAGCGCCGAGGGCGGATAAGGCAACATCCACCTGCGAGTATCCCGCAGAAAAAATACGCGCCGAGGGGCTGCAGTAGCGGACCTAGATGGCTCCATCGGGGTCATAGAGGATGTTCTAATATTGTTATTATTATAAAAAAATTAATCATTAAAAAGACTGCTTGCGTTGATCCTCTGTTTTTCCTTAGTAATTATTTCCTAATTTTAACACATGAAGCGCTGCGACAGTTCTTGGGGACTGACGGTGAATTTGTTGTTCAAGCGATATTAGTCCCTGGGATAGGCAGCATACTTTATAATGTAAAATCTCACAACATGAATGATGCTGTGTGTCGCGAGACTACAAAGTAGAACAAAATTAGCCGCACTCTCAACGATTATCTAATTGGTAGTGTTATATCTTTATCGTTTGCAACAATACCGTGGCACATAAAGCTATCAAATGTCAAAGAAAATAGAATAAAACAGAACCGAGTTTTATTTAAAATACCGATTCCAACAAAAATAAACTTATATAAATTTGTACATAAACACATGAGTTGATCAATTTGTTATTTTTTATATAATATGTAAGTGTAACAATAACATAAAAAAGTACAAATATAAACATAATTTTTAGAAATCTAATAAGCAAAAAATAAAAAATATACAGCTGTATAAACTCGAACACCATCGACGTGGCTCTTGCACTACCTTCTATTCGAACAAGCTGAAAAGCATTTGAAACTGTCTCGACAGGACAAAGGTAATAGAACCAAGGCTGACGTGAAATCGCACAGCCATAACGGTATTCAAACAGTTCGGATTCAGCGGAATTTTTACACAAAGAAGTTTGAAAGTTGCAACATGTTCCTGAGATTTCTTATTCTAAATATTCTTTGTATAATTACACATAATGTTGATTGACCCGATGTTGCAATTTAAACCTTAAAACTTTACAAAAAACATAAAAGTACACAAAATTTTTTGTAGAAAAAGATGTTTGTTTGGCGGTTTTTAAAAAAATGAGTTATTGGGCGGCCTTGGCATAGTTCTTCTGAGTATAAATATCACAATTATTATATTTGCCTCATATAGATATGTTAAAAAAATTTTTTTTCTCCGGTATGGGCTCCAAAAAATAAAAATGTAGCCCTGCCCGTCTTTCAAATCTTTTCCGGCAGAGGTGCTGATTTTGCTTTATTTATCCTAAGTCCGTCGGGAGGTATGCTTCCTCAATTTCGAATGAAGCGCGTACTGATTGTGATATTTATATTCAGAAAAATTTGGACAACAAGATAGCGCCGAACTTTTTTGAAAAAGTGGCCAAACAAAATAATTCTCTTAGGAAACGTGCACTTTAATTTCTCATTGAAGTTTCAACGAAATTACAAAATCGGACAGCACTATCTTGTACTCTGGAATATAAAGTATCTTATAAAGCAAAAATCACGAAGAGATATAGCGTTTTCGCTGAATACACGTAGCGAGCGGGAAACTCTAGCACCGATCGTTTATATCTCTGATCCCTGTCCCACATGCTTTTGTATCGATTTGTCTCTTTCTCTCCAAAACTTCTTCGATTCTCCGCAAGAGACCCCTAAAATCAGCTAGACAAATTAGGGCTGCGAACAAACTCACTCCTGCTGATCCTTAAGGGGCATTCTTATAATTTTTTAATTCTATCGTACCTTTGGACTCGTACCTTTCGAATCGTACCTTGGACTGGCAATAAGATATATTGGGTTCCGTAATGTTCAGTTGTGTTTGCACGCTTCTATGAATAACACAATTAAATATGTCAATATGTATTATAACAATCATAAATATACATTTCTCTTCAATCTGTGCCATTTGTAACTCGTGCACGTGTCGATCATACGGTCAGTAAATCAGGGACTGAATTAAATAATGAGATAACTTTATGAAATACTTCGAATAAGTTTATAACTTCGCGTTGTAACCTAGAAAACAATTTGTTTTTATTTGATATACCAGCATTTTGGAATTTTGTGGAATGAGTGGTGATAATGTTAGTAATATACATGATACAATTTAAATACAGCAAATAAAATTACAAAAAATGCTAGATTTGATGAGGTAAATGAATTTTTATTGTATAAAGTAATATGAAACTTGCAGCTGCTGCGGGCAGTTACTGTTTGCATTACCTTTGTGAGTCTTTGAGAACTCCTTTTTTCAGTAATAAATAAGGTTGCTTATAACAGAAATAAAGAAGTTTGTATTAAGCATTATGCTCAATATTACTTTGTTTCTTCTAAATAAAAACAGGAAAATTTTCTTATTACTATATTATTTTCTTTTCTTATTGCTATATTAATCCATATATGTAGAAATCGATGCATTGGAGAACTCCTCTATTTGCCATCATCAATGAAACGGTCCAGAATACTAACGGTAATGAATATGATAAAATAAATGTTTAGATTTTTATATTTGTACATTGAAATGTTACAGACAAATATAAACTCCACAGATTTTTGCTATATTGATTTATCCACTTCTATTACTATATTAAGTATAATACATTTATATAATTTAACTGTCATTTCTTATTTATTAAATTATTAAATGGTTACATTAGTGCTATTATTATGTATCAAGTATTCTTTATATTCTTCCCCATTTAAGTTCATGAAAAAAAATTATAAAGGATTTAGTGAGTCCGAAGCAATTTATACCATTCCTGTCTACCGTATAAAACATCGTTTGCTGAAGGTGATAAGATGTATAATATTAAAAACTAGAAAAGAATTTCCCGAAACGTACAAGAGGTAAGATGAATCGTCTTTTGAAGGCTTGTGAAATCCGACCGAGTTCACGCGCACGAAATGAACTTTTACCTATAAACTTTCCTGGAAACATCCGCGTTATTTGAAAAAGGCAGATTTTCAATTAAGACGACTTCAATTTTAACATTCAATTAGACACGACTTTGCTACAAATATCTCCAATTGTTTAACTCATTTGTATCAAAACCGGGATGAAAAAAACTCGTATGATTATTTTTCGATTCCCTGGACTTTGAATATTAACCCTTTCGGTACGACCGCCGGATATATTAGGCATCCATCTGATAACCTATGTAGACGAGCATCGAATATATCTGGCATTCAGGCGACATGTATTGTGCTGTATATAATTCTGTATATGATCTCATATAAGTGTTACTTAAATGATTAATAGAATTTTATATAAATGTCTTTTAATATTAAAGCTATAAACCACACTTGTTATAAGAAACACTGTTTTATTAAGCATGGTTTTTATTTAACGCTTGGGAAAATCTTCATACAAAAGAGGAGTGACCAAGTACTATGTGTGTATTTTCGGCGCAGCTCCGCGTCCAGCGGAATGTCACGGTGGACAGAGCACTCGTATCGAAAGGGTTAATACTGCCATTCGAAGAATTTAATCTATTCCGTGGTGGCCCATTTAAATACCAGCCGATATTCAAGTTGCTCTTTAAAATACACGATAGATAACCGAAGGCACTTTTTTAGAGGCACATTTCCTACATCTAGAAATGGGAAAGCTGCCAAGGCTTTATTGATTTATCATTTTATGTACACCGTTATTGTGAAGTATCTGCAACAATGAACACAGTGTCGAACAATACTCGATAATCGAACATCAGGCAGCACACCTAATTGACAAACCTCCTTGGAAATAGTCGCGACATCTTGAAACCTGGTATTATTTTGATCGGATTCAATATTTCGATGCACATCTCTTGCGGACACTCCACGATGGAATAGTTGCAAAATTCCGGACGGCCTAATACTAACGGCGTTCTCGTTTCGGGAGAATTCAGGAAGAAATGCGTAAAGGCCATTCATCGACGGATAAGGAAGCGCGAAGCGGGCGGCGTGATGGTTGAACGGGGTAGTGGGGATCGGTAGAAGTTTCGAGGACAGGGGTGGCACACAAGCCGAGGCGCCATCTATTCGCTCAGTACTCGGCCGCCCTGGAAACATACGTGTAATTCGCGCTGGTACTTCCGGATAATTGCGGCGTTTGTGCTCCGGATTGAGCAGTGTATCGTGCCTTATTACAGTGACCAGTGTATGCCTTGAACGGGACGGAAAAAGGTAATTAAAAACAGCTACTTATGGAGGAACTATGGATGCTTCTATAAAGCAAACACTTTCTTCGGCAACGGAGGTGCACAGTAACGTGTTGGATCGATTCCCCTTCCTTGAGTCGGGGACATGTAGGAAGGCGAACAGAACCGTAAAAATTTCTTGTGACGTTTCTTCTTTTGGGGAGAAACGTTTTATAAATCGTAGAATATTCTTATGAAATTTCTTCTTTCACGAGGTTCACGTCTGTGGTTTCACCAACATCCATAAAGAGACTCAATGCGGAAGATCGAGAGGTAATTTTTCAGGCGAGTAAAGTTCGCTCTCGGTATCCATATCGTTCTTCGTTTTCCTTGTAGTGTTATTGGACACACTTTAGAGTCAAGATTGACAGAATATCGTACCTCCTGATCTTAAGTCGTTTGGAGTTCGTATTTTGATAAATGTTCAGATATTTAAAATGTCTAATATCATAAAATTCTTTTTTGTGTGATCAGATTTCACCGTCAATATCTGTGTCGCCTTTAACTACTCGCCCCGCGGCCTTGAAAATATTGCTAGCTTAAAATTGTCGAAATATCGTCCGTTTCGAACGGAGATCGTGTTTGGCTAAAAATTCCATAATTTTAAAAGCACATCATGAAGTGCTTTTCGTACGGGAGAAATTTATTCGCGATGACCGTATTCCTTCTTACATTTTCACAAAAACAAAATTCAGATTTACTAAGATAAGTCAATTGTAATTCCAGCCCTATTCACGCATTTAGTTCAACAGACGATCAAAATCAAGAGGCCCATTTCATTTTCTCTTTATGTTTAAGATTTGCGTGTGCCTTATTTTCTAAGAAAGACTACTACAAAAATTTCTAAGTCATCATCCCTTTTGCTCTTAGTTCGTTCCATACAAGTGCTTTGACGAACACCCAAAAGAAAAACTCTCTTTGAAAAATCATGAAAAAGTTTTTATACAAACAAATTTCTCTTTTGAATCCTGACTGCTTTCAGGTTTTTTTCAAATTTCCTGAACAAAATTTGTAAAATGTCCGTTACAATTTTCACTAAACTTGAACTTATGGCCTAATAAAGGTTTAAAAGAAAACAGTTTCTAAAATATAGCGAGAAATTTTTGTCAGGGAACTAAAAAATTTTTGTTTGCTCTTTAAGCGTTTCGTGTTCCTTAAAATCCCTGAAAGTCTCGTTTGATTTTGGTGCGACGCAAGCTGTAGTTTTCTTCCTGATTGACTTTCTACCCTATTTTGTACCCTATGGTATGCAATATTCGTGATCTCTGTTTCACATCACATAAGAACCTGACACAGATAATGTATTTTGCACATGTATTTCTTGACGGTCCATTTTTATCCTTATGTTGCTTATAGTTCTAAGTATCACTGAAAGATACTGCGTTTGACCAGAGGAAAGTGCAACATTAAAGATCGGTATATACACAGAAACGCTTTCATGCAAAACATAATTGAATTTGTTTATATATTTCTTCGTACACTTTCCTTGCAAAACATTTTAACGATGCGTACATATTTCGCATTACCTTTGCATGATGCAATTCTCGTTAACTCTTTGTGGTCATTGACCCTAAGTCTAATATCACTTGGTATTTTATTCCTTCTCCTTGCTATTTGCCAAAGTACATCAATGTAGAAGAAGTCCATTCGAACATCCGTTATGTATTTTGAAGTGTAATTTGAACATAACATGCAGTATGACTTAGCTTGCAAAACATAAAATGAAAAAATAGAAGGATTAATGCTAGAACGTGCCCTATCGAAAGACACACACTTCGCAGGAGAACTTCTAATTTACTTTTTTTAAGTACTTTTTCATTAATATAAATAAAAAATATTACAAAGACATGTAATATACTTCTTTGTTTTTAATTTACAAATGAAAAGAAAATATTTTGCATATTCATTTCATGCCACAACACAAACAATCACTCAACTGTTGCAAACTATGTTTGCACTAATATTGGTAAACAATATCTATTTATATAAAATATGTAAAACTGTGATGTTTCGATTTTGTACTCTAAGATCTTCATGAGTACATCATTGTTATAAGTTGGGCAATATGTTTATATATTTATATTTATATATTTAAATTGAACGGATACAAAGTGAATTTGAGATCGTTCAAAAATGTCTGATCTTTTTGAGTGAATGTGGAACACGATGGTACAGCGTGTAAGAGTGTGTGTAGAATTACGAGGCGATCACTTCAAACAGTTTCTTTAATTATATTAGGACCATGAATAAGTTCTCACCGTTTTCTAACAAATGGTAACACATCTACAAGGAATATCGGTATGCTTGAACTTTAGTGTGTGTTAGTTTATCACAGTGTAAACAAAGTTTTTTTTCTTGTTTCAAAAATATTGCAAAGTGGCCACATGTTTTCTTAGTTCAAAATATTGTAAAATGGTCACCAGTGAAGACTTACTTAATAAACGCTTAAATGGGAAGTCCTGCCTCACTTGACATATTCATTGGACATAACTCCTTCGAATTATCACTTATTCTGTTTGATGACACAGCCTGACTGAGTAGCACTTCCATTCTTATAAAGTTACTGAAAAAATGGTCGCTTCTTGGATATCCTCAAAAAAACGTGTCATTTTTTACCACATGTTAAGACACAGAAGATTGCATGTGTAAGACATGTGTTTTTACACATATAATAGCACATATGTTTACATGATATTTTTTATTTACATCAAGATGTAAATGTATCTATCGAAGGATTGACAAATATTTATGAATCATCCGGTGTATGCCTTTTCAGCAACTTTAATAACCATAATTCACCTTTATATCTTTCAAATGTGTAAGCCAAGATCACACATTTCCCATAACACTTTAATCCATGAATCTGAATAATTGTTGTACATATTTTATTTCAAGTTGAATGTCATGTTGAGGTATGTGACACATTTTGTATCAACAACCAAAAATTCTAACTGTCCTGGAGAAAGTATTTTATTACAGTAATTTCAATCAATTATAGTCGAAGTATTATATCAAATTTTTTTTCGGGACACTAATTTGTGATTATAACACTTTGTTTCGACAGCTCCAATACTAAATCATGATCAGACTAATATTTAATTTCCCAATCTTATAAGTAAAATCATCCTTGAAATAATATTTAAGTTTAACAGTTTGCATATCCATCATTTATACCGAATTTAAATTTTTAACATTTTTTCATGAATTTTCGAAATGCACATCATATCTTATCATTATTATTTCCGATTACAAAACAAAATATGATTTCAAAAGTTTAGCAGATTATGAATACATTTGTTGTGAAATATCGTATATTCTCTCTTAACTAATTGGTAAAAAGCAGACAATAGAAGCAAATGGTTAAACCATTAAAGAACGTACAGAGAAAAATCTGGTGGTTTTTTATATACTAATATACGGTATACTAACATACTACATATATTATTTTCTTTCATTTTCAGATATATAAATTCCTTATTCCGCGGTGGAATGATAAGAACAGAATATTAAATTTATTACTAACCGTAAAGAATAAACGGATCCTGACCATGCAAAGAACGTTACTTGCCATTTAATTTTTTACAAATAGTTCACAAACTAAATAAATTTACAAACTTCTTCTAGGATCCTGCAGACATATTACGATAATACTGCATGATCTTCCCATTATTATGTACCCTACAAGAGATTCCTGTGCAATATTATTGTTTGTTCCATGCCACAATTCTGTTTTTAAAATGTGTTCCTGAAACTAAATTAGTCATAACTTTCTCCTCAGTTTACCCGCATTTTTATTACATCGTGAATTGCATCCGTCACGGTCTCACAGTACAAAACATAAAAGAGAAAAAAAATTTTATCGATTTAATTTGCATAGGTTTCATATTTTTCGTAGAAGATTACATGAAAATTTCTTACCTTCAACAGTAGTCTTTGCTATATAAAAATGTGACGTATACAGGGCACTTTTGGCCGGTATAACAAGCTCATTCAAAATAGAAGGACAAAATTAACGAGGAGTAAGATACGAATTATTAATGTCAAATTTGTTTAATCCTCACCCTTTATTCAAATTATATTTGACATTTTATTTTAGAAAATATGTGAATAAAATATATGCACTTACTACTAAATCGAAGAATAATGGGAAGACATAAATTAAAATAAACGTTACAATCTTACGTCGAATGCTAGAAGCAGTAGAAAATATTTAAAATAAATGGTTGAAACAATATGCAATTATCGTAAAAAAAAATTATTTTGTGACGTGAATTAATCATATTACATGTTACGTTACGTACACTTTTTAAAGATTACTGTACTAATTTAATGCACTCAGCAATGAAAATAAGTTATTGATTTAAAATAAACATAGCTACACTGTAAAAAAAAGTAAGTGGCACTTAGTATATGCATTTGTGCATATATAAGATATTTGGATCGTATAAAAATGCTTTGTTTTGTTATTTTTTACTATTTAAATTTGGAATTGATTTATAGTACATCCATTATTAGACTCATCCTGTTTTGTACGTATCGATTAAGTTACAAACATATTTGTTTCCTCAACCAAAAAATGTCAAGAAATATATATAATACAGTAGCACAAATTTTTTCTGATATGAAATTATAACTAGTAAGACGCTGTCAACAGAATTAAACGATGAATACATCACATTATATACGGTGTATGTAAAGAATGTTATATAATTCTACACATTACTGTAAGATCAGAAGCTTTGTGCAACATTACAGAATAAAAAAAGCGCACGAGCTAATCACTAATTAAAAACTATTATATATACATTACGTGCTCGGTGTGAAATGCACGTACGACTAGCATTTACCAAGACCATTGCACGTTTTACACTCGATCCTCCTCTCGTGAAATATTTATTATTTATATACCGCACCGCATCCAAAAACTACGACCAAGATCTGTGACAGCCTCATTTTATGCCACGACTCTCACGTTGCTAAGTATCTTCCACAATGTTTAATACAATAAACCAAAATTATCTTGCCAAATACACGTATGTATACATATACATACATACATACATAAAGTGATATCGAAAATACCGGCAGATCATATAAAAACTAGCAGAAAATAAATGTGTCCGTACAATACTGCTGTATTATATACAGTGTCGCGAATGTGAATGATAAAATTCCTTCTTTATGACTTAGCGTTGCTATACAAGCAATATATTTCGTTACGTTTTAATAGCAAACTGTTTGCAACGTGATTATAAAGAAAAGCTCTGTTTGAGATCAAGATTTTCCGTTGTTAACTCGCCATGTATAAATTTAACAGTTTAGTGCTACGGTGGTATAGTGGATAGAGGCTTTGTACTCTGCTTCGCGCAGATTCTCCGTGATTGTCGAATTTTGCTCACCTCGTAACTCGAGTTTACCTTCCGTAGTTCCGAAAGGCCGTGGTCTTTATTATTGGACATACTGTGTTTGAAATTATAAAATTTTCAGCTAATTAGAGTGTAGCCGGAAAAAATTCGGTCCTCGTGTAAAACACACTTAATATCTGCCATGGCTAGAATGAACTCTTAAAATATTAAAGCAAAATTCGTATACATGAAAAAGTTACAAAAGTTTTCACCGACGTACCGTAATTATTCAAACCGATCGCTTTTTATAATAAAACCTGTAAATAATCCCAGAATATTTATTAATTAGTATAAAAAAAAGTAAATAATACCTCGGCGGAAAAATAGACGAGCTCAGTGCGTACTACGGATTTGCAATTCATAGAAATGTAAATTCTGTGAAAAATATGTACATATAAAATAAGATTAGCAACTTTATGCTACAAAAAATCAACCAAAGACTTACCAGAATATTATTATTACACAGAGGGACCAAATCCTTGGTGCTATTAGTAGAAACTAAAGATAAATGGTAGTTCACATTATTGTAATCACAAAGATGCATTACTAAAAAACGTAATTACTATCATCATATCTCGCTGGATTAATAAAGAAAAAGCAAGCACACGATGGGTGTATCGACAGGTTTATTCATATGCAATACAAGAGTAATTAAAGTTCAAACACATGTAACAGAGGATGCACGTGATGATCGGGGGACTTACGTCGGGAGATACATATAGACGGTTCGAAAAGTGCAATTTTTTTTGCATGAAATGTTAGTACAACTATCCAAGAATATGACCCCAAAGTTTCAAAATAAATTTCGAAAAATTGAAGAGGTTACAGCCGCCGAGAGTGCCGTATCCGTTGAGCGGTGTTGGGGTCGTAGAGCAGATACATATTCGCGCTCGAGGCGGAATTCCATCAGTTTTATTATTATATCACCTGTTTGATAATGGTTGGTAATAAGACAAAAGAATGATTTAGAATTTCCAGGAAAATTACTCTTACCCTTGACTCGCTGACACTTAACAGAAGTTGTTGAAGTTCTTATCAAGCAGAATTTTGTCATTTTAGTCCCGAAATTCGGCCAGCACAAAACTATTTTGAAAGTTGAAAATGTCATCCTATTCAAAAGGAAAAAAATATGCAACACAACGAACAATGCTACTATGTAAAAGGATGTTCTATGGCAATTAGTTCTCAAATGAAGAAAGAGAGACCATAAAAAGCAATGTGAGCACAAGAGCCAGGAAAATGTCTAATGCCGATGCTAAAGATATTCATTGGAGTGCTGTACATCGTTATCGTCTATTAGAATTTTTCACCTTCTTTATTGCCTTAGCACAGATAGTTATTTGTCATGAGTGCAAATCAACTTTGAATTTTCAACTTTTTTTTGCTATGGCGCTGTGGCCAAAGAGATATTGATTCAGGACCTTTCATCAATAATGGATATGAAGTGAATCGCAGAATTGTATTTGTCATGCACCTTTTAGGCATTACCAGAAATGGTACAAATTTATTTTGCAATCTTACAGATATCTTATCTTACGTTGAGTGAAAGCGCATGTAACAATGTCATCAGACATATTTACACGAAGAAAAAAAAGAAATGAATGATCAATATAAGAGGCCGATATTGGATCTGAAAGTGTCTGATGGTTCTTGGAACAAGCATAGATTCAAGTCATTGTACGAAGTAACTATGCTGTTAAGATACTACACGGGCAAAGTCATTGATTTCGTAATTAAAAATAGCTATTGCCAAGGATGTACATTTTGGAAAAACAAGGAATATACTCCAAAATATGAAAATTGGTATGAAAAAGACCAACACATGCGCAAAAAATCACGATAGCTCGGCAACCAAGTCAATGCTATCGCAGAAATGTTTTTGAAATCGGAAGATAAATTCGATCTGAAGTATGGAAATTACATAGGAGATGGAGATTCGAACGTTCAAAGCTATTTTAGATGTGAATTCATGTGGTAAGGAATTTTAAGAAACTCTACTTCGAAATATGGATCGTTTATTTTGAAAGTAGTGTAAGTCCATTTTTTAAAACAAAATGAGATATCACGCAATTTATGTTTAATTTAGTGTAAACTTTTTGTTTATAATCAGTTAGTATGTAATACCTTAAAAAATACCAACACTTTGTTCAATTTAATATTGGCCGATAAAAGAAATTGCGTAGCTATTGAATATGAAAGTGGTGTAAATCCAATTTCAATAGACAGGTGGTAAGATCAGTGGCTACTGCTTTTTGCATTTGTACAATATACAAGTACAAACATTGCCACACTCGGTAATATTAACCGATATTTTTTGATCGACAAATATGCTAACCTTTAATTTTCTCGAAACAAGAGGAACTTTCAAAAAAGAGCACTTTCAAAATAAACGGTCCATATAAAGAAAGCACGTAAGTTCGGTGGAAATGGTAGATTGACGGATACTTTGATACCAAACTAATTACTTACTATGAATTAGCTATTCGAAGAAATGTGGAGAATGTTGAAGACATGAAGAAAAACGTTATGGCCACTTATTACCATTTGTGATCTACGAACGAAAATCCACGGCATAAATACTGCCGGGAGGGCGAAGATCACTGGTGCAAGTGGTAGAAATGTAGGACTATTGCAGGAAATTTGGATTTATTTAAGCACCCTCCTCCACTTAATCTAACAGTATAGAAACACATTTTTCCAATTTATGATGATTTATCCAAGAATGAATGACTCCAGAGATGCTTAGGCGGCCATACGTATAGTGCAAATAAAAGTTTCAATTCCGCTGTCTGGCGCTTGGCTCTGCAACACCTCAATTATGGGTTAAGAACAGTTGAAATAGCATTGTATGTTTCCGCTAGATTATTCAATAAAGGATATTTTACAAAGTATGCGGGAGATAAAAATAATTATTGGCAGTCAGAGTAAGAAGTATGCCGATAACGTCAACAATCACCGCTTGATTCGACAAAGACGACGCAGCGCTTTGTCCACTAAGGAGGTTCGTAAATTACACAGAGAGCTACAAATAGAGCAAAATGAATTGTACGCGGAAGCTGAAGGAATATTGCATGATCCTGGAATAGATGATTAGTCGGTATGATATAAATATTGTACATTTTTCTCTACTCAAATCTTTAAACTCGTTTTTCTCAAAACTACATTTCTGAAATTGGTGGAAACTCTCTCTGGAAAACTATTCAACGGATTTTAATAAAACTTTAACCGTAACTGCATAACGTTATTAACTTCTACATGAATCTATCTGTTTTGTGTTCAAAGGTGCATAACTCTTTCAATTTACAACTTTTTCTTCACCTTTTTAGGTTCATATAGAAACTACGGATATTAGTAATAAGAATTTTTTTTAACCGTTTAAATTAGAGAAATACAATGGAGTTTAAAGCTCATAACATTATATAACCCATGCGCGTATTTGCTGTGTCGCCCATTTTATTTTATCATACAATAAAAAAAATATATTTTCTTAGTTTAAGGCATGTATAACTGAATACCAAACTTCAAACAAATTTCATATTGGCCCATCACATTTAAAAAAAATTCCTGAAAATCATGTATTTTTACGGCTTCCATATGTATCTCTCTCCTTAAGCTCGCTTCATACTCTTGGGAGTATTTAATGAGTACTCGCTAATGTGTATTATTATTATCTACATATTGATTTATTGAAGATCTGATGAAGAAACAATTATTGAAAACATATTAACGTACGCTCAATGCTAATTAATAGTGGAGTTAGGCTACAACGGGTTAATTAGCACCTATTTAGCCATAATGATGTTTAATGACGGTTATTAAGAATTTTTGTAAATAATGAAAGTCCCTAATATCGAAATGACACGATTGCAATAATATATGTAATAACATATCGAAATGAGGATTTTTAGCATTTTTACCGCTAAGTGGAAAACCATAGGAATGGCGCATAACGTTTGAACGATTATAAAAAATAACAAGCAAAGAGAATAACGATAACCATTATATAGACGACATGTCTCATAGACTGGGAATAGATGTACTTTGAAAAATCAAGAAATTTTTACTTTATTTCATAAGTAACTTGTAAATCTTTAACCACGCTTTTCTCGGAATTAAATTTTTTAAATTGGTTGGAACGGAATCTCAGTGAATTCTTTACCGATTTACTTAAAATTTTAGATGTTGGTCGTTTATAATTGAACCTGTAGAATTAGAAGTGTAATTAGTTCCGATTTGATGTAAAAAGGAACAATGATTTTTTATTTTTGGAAGCTATATATGGAAAGGACTCAGACAATAGTGAATAGGAGCTCAAACATCGATACAAAAGACATGGTTTTTTAATGTGATATGTATACTGTAGCTCTGTTAGTCCGGAATCTACATTAAACAGTAGCTCCTGCATCAAATGAGGTTAACAGTCGGTGTTAAAAATTTTAAAATTTAAAAAGAGATACTATAAAAAGAGATATTTTTACATGTAATTGAAAATATTTTCTTATGGTTGAAGGAAAACCATCATCTTTTATTGCAGAGATTGCAGCGGATAATTACACATCCGACCGTCCATAGAAAAAACAGAGTCAAAAATGTTAAGTTCTGTGTAAGTAACTAATTTTTTGTAAGCATCTAAATAAGAACATTGCTTTCTTTTACGGTTTTATGGTAGGTATACCTAAGTATATTAATTTTACGTTAAATACTAATACTGACACTTACTTACTAATTTATATTGTAAATAATAAATAAATAAATGTAAAGAAACATACTACTAACAGATATAAAAAGAAAACTCGTATTGAATCAACAACAAAATGTATTTATATAATTTGTAATTGACGTGGTCTTAGCGAGCATATAATAATTATATGTTATATACATCATATCGGACAAGAAGACAGTTTGGAGTAACCATGAGGTAAAATGTATTTATATGGTAATAGACATAAAATAAAATTATAAATACTAAGTTGATTTATTATTGATATATAGCCACTTATTAATTATTAAAATGCATAGTTAGATTTATTATTAACCTACACTCGGTCAACGTTCTCCTCCAGTCACGATTCTCAAAGACATTTACTATTTATGAATCAGTCTATATTAGCCGTTTTCAGTATTGGATAAATATAATACGAAGAAGTCTGTGAAGTGGAAAGAAGCGTAGTTGATGAAAATATTGCTAATGCTAAACGTATTCATCAAAATATAAATACAGCATAGAAACATTTTAAATGATTAAATGGGACAGAAATTATATGGTTGGTTTGTGGTAAGATATCTGCAAGGAAATGAGATATTCTTTAAGGCAGACAGCACATAAGAAACCTAAAAAATACGTGATTTTCAGACATTTCTTTTAAAGAAGCTGGACTAGTATTAAATTTTTTATCTGTTATCTGCAACTAAGAAAAATATTTTGTATTCTATGATAAAATAAAATGGCTGACATATCACCACGTCTTTCTGGCAAGACCATACGCAGATTGCAAATTGGCATGAGTTCTCCACTCTGTTGTATTTGTCTAAATCAAACCATTAAAAAAAAATTCTTGTTACTAGTATACGTAGTTTCTATATGAAGCTCAATAAAAAACAAAAAAAGATTTGGAAATTGGAAGAGTTGTGCACCTTTCAACACAAAAGTTTGTATTTCAATGTCAATATTTCACTTTTTTGCTATAAAAAAAGTACTACTTTTTGGTAATTTTCCAAAACAGATAGGTTCATGTAGAAGTTAATAACGTTATGCAGTTACGGTTAAAGTTTCATTAAAATCCGTTGAATAGTTTTCCAGAGAGCGTTCCCACCAATTTCAGAAATGTAGTTTTGAGAAAAACGAGTTTAAAGATTTGAGTAGAGAAAAATGTACAATATTTATATCATACCGACTAATCATCGATTCCAGGATCATGCAATATTCCTTCAGCTTCCGCGTACAATTCATTTTGCTCTATTTGTAGCTCTCTGTGTAATTTACGAACCTCCTTAGTGGACAAAGCGCTGCGTCGTCTTTGTCGAATCAAGCGGTGATTGTTGATGTTATCGGCATACTTCTTACTCTGACTTCCAATAATTACTTTTATCTCCCGCATACTTTGTAAAATATCCTTCATTGAATAATCTAGCGGAAACATACAATGCTATTTCAACTGTTCTTAACCCATAATTGAGGTGTTGCAGGGCCAAGTGCCAGACAGCGGAATTGAAATTTTCATTTGCATTCTATGTATGGTCGCCTAAGCATGTCTGGAGTCATTCATTCTTGGATAAATCATCATAAATTGGAAAAATGTGTTTTTATACTGTTAGATTAAGTGGAGGAGGGTGTTCAAATAAATCCAAATTTCCTGCAACAGTCCTACATTTCTACCACTTGCACCAGTGATCTTTGCCCTCCCGGCAGTATTTATGGCGTGGATTTTTGTTCGTAGATCACAAATGGTAATAAGTGGCCATAACGTTTTTCTTCATGTCTTCAACATTCTCCACATTTCTTCGAATAACTAATCCATAGCAAGTGGTTAGTTTGGTATCAAGGTATCCGTTAATCTGCCATATCCACCAAACTTTATATTTCTTTCTTTCTTCATATTTCGAAGTAGAGTTTCTTAGAATTTCTCACCACAGGAATTCACATCTAAAATAGCCTTGAACGTTTTCGAATCTCTATCTCCTATGTATTTCCATACTTCACACCGAATTTCTCTTCTGATTTCAGAAATATTTCTGTGATAGCATCAACTTCAAATTTTCATATTTTGGAGTATATTCTTTGTTTTTCCAAAATGTACGTCCTTGGCAGTAGCTATTTTTAATTACTAAATCAATAACTTTGCCCGTGTAGTATTTTAACAGCATAGTTACTCCGTACAATGACTTGAATCTACGCTTGTTCCAAGAACCATCATCAAACACTTTCAGATCCTGTATCGGCCTCTTATGTCGTTCCTTCATTTCTTTTTCTTCTTCTACTGCTTTTTTTGCAGAGATGTTCGAATACGGATTTTGTAACGATGTAGATATGTCTGATCACATTGTTATATGCGTTTTCATTCAATGTAAGATAAGATATCTGTAAGGTTGCAAAATAAATTTGTATCATCTTTGGTAACGCCCAAAAAGGGCGTCACTGGTGCGATCACTGGTGCAAATACAATTCTGCGATTCACTATATATCCATTATTGATGAATGGTCCTGAATCAATATCTCTTTGGCCACAGTGGTATAGCAAAAAAAAGTTGAAAACCAAGGCCTCGATCTCCAGCTTCTTCGAATATCCAATTTTGTTTGCACTCATGACAAATAACTATCTGTGCTTAATTCCAGATTAATTCTATTGAGAGAGTTCTGCAGAGATGGGAACTAGTGATAGTCTAGATTATGTGCTATATCTAGATTATGCAATGAATGCATAAAAACTTCCCAACCAAGCTCTCGCAATTTTTGACGGGTCATCAAAGAAGTGTGGTCAAGTGTTGTCGTGTTCGAAGACAACACCTTTCTTATTATTCAACTCTTCTTTTTCTTTCAATTACCTAGCATAATCTCTCTAGTTGTCCACAATAAATTTGAGAATCAATCATTTGATCATCTGGTAGTAGCTCATAGTGAACGATTCCCTTCCAGTCCCACTACACACACATCATCACTTTTTATGGCATTAATCCTAGTTTCGCAAACACTTCTGATGGCTCATCATCCCTTATGCACGATCTTTTACACATCCGATTGTTGCATGTGATTCATTTTTTATCACCGGTTACGATACATTTCAGAAATGGCTCAATTTCACTGTATTTCAGCAACGTATCACAGATGTTAATTTGGTCTATCATGTTCTTTGCACTCAACTCATGAGGAACCCATACCTCCAGCTTCTTTTTGTTGTCAGCATTGTGTAAATGCTTCAAAACAGTTTTGTGATTAATGACTAGCTCCGTACCAATATCGACATTGCTTTTCCAGTGATTGGACGATCAGAGCGTAATTTATCTTTCACATCAAAGTTACTAGAACGAAAACGAGCGAACCATTTCCGCGTAGCAGAATTTGATACGGTATCTTCACCGTGCATAGCAAAAATTTTTTCATGAGACTATGCAGCGTTCTTTCCTTTGTCGTAATAATATCGGAAAATATAGCACAATTTTTCATTAGTTTTCTCCATTTTCAACGACAAACAACTTTCTAACCACTGCTCCAATTTCGATGTTTGCACACTCAAAATAAAGCTTGAAGTGTCACCTTTTCAACGAATGTTTGGTGGTGTCGCTGCGATCTGTGTTTCCTGAGTTATTTTCAATTGACGTCATCTGTCGGGAAATACGGCACGAACTTTTTCCCAGGCCCAATATTACGACACGGTGAATAGTAGGATAGGTAGTGTACGGCTTATTTGCTTTATTTGTGCGCGTTAATTTAAAATATTGGTACGACGCTAGAAGTGCCGTTATGATTAAGTTCTGATGCTCTATTGGCACTATTGACGTCAACGAACGACTGTGAGTTGTTGACAGCAATAACGCAAGAAAGGTTGATAGCGAAAAATACAGCTACTCTCTGTAATTATAAATAATTTTGAATAACAAAATTTTAGACTTGTTGCTTGAGAATTTATAACAAAATATTTTCGTTCTATTTCGGGAGCTGCACCACATATTTTATATGTGACAGATGGAACATTCGGGGACAGAGGAGAGGAAACGAGCACAGAAGCTGCTTTAGAGAAAAATGTTACAGACGGACCCATTAATTTGTTCCGTGACCCCTCAAGTGAGGCAAGGAAAAGGTGGAATACGACCGTGGCGGAGTCAGGCGGCTGTAATTTTAAAAGATATTTCGTTCTTTTCCTATTTCCTTAGACTATCAATGAGTTATATTAGGCTCTATAATATTGTATTTGCTCGAATGTATGAATAATACAATTAAATATGTCGTGTGTTGATCATAGAGTCTATAAATCTGGACCGATTGGCCCCAACCGCCTGACACCGCCACAGTCGTATTCCAGCTTCTCCTTGCCCCACTTGAAGGGTCCCGGAACAAATTAATGGGTCCGTCTGTACTGTATAAGAGAAACTAGAAACACTTCTCCAACATAACAGTGTTGGATGTTCTATCCAACATAACATATGCTATGTCCCCTTATTCGTAGACTCTATCGCTAATCCTGGTGAGCAGACTGAGTAGAGAAACAGTGCTGGTCTGGATACTTGTGTGTGATCTTCTCGGTTTGCTTTCTTTATGCATAATAACATTGCAATAAGAAGCAGTCTGGATCTTGACAATCATGTGTTCTTCTCTCAGTTAGCTCTTTGTTGAATGGAGTGTAAAACTCACATTTAATTGTAGTTATTGGACTTTTTAGGTAAATAGCAATAATGACACTGACTTCTATGATACTCAGTATTAGAAACATTCTGAGACACCAATTATAATTGAGATCAAAAACTATGTGTACAGTTTTTTCAAGTAAGTTTCTTGGACCATCATCCTATACGTGCAACAATGTTACATGTCTATAGAGTTGAAGAGCATTTCTCCTATCCCACAAATTCTAATCATTTGCTAAATCAAGGATCAAATAATCATCACTCTACAAAATACTTATACATTTTACAGTTGTCATAATTTGTGCGAAAGCATTGCAGCGTTATGCTGCATCTAAAACTTGGCTTGTTTACCACTTAGCAATTTGACAGATTCGTACACAGCGTTGGTAACTGATCGGTGGTATGCATACGTCGATGTGTAGTTTCCTATATCAGGATAGTATATCAATAAAACACAAGATAAACCTCCATATAAAAACAACACCAGAATCTTTTGTTCATTGCAAACCATGAGGGCTGACACAAAGCAGTTAAAAGAGTTTAAGCTTTTTATGAAAGAAGAGATAGCACGACCATGGAAAACACCCTGGGTATCTATGTAATATTGAATGTCTCATGAAACTCACAATTTACAATGCTGCAATAATTGTTACTCAGATAAAATAAATGCGAGAACTGTTCTCAACCACTTTCCTTTACCTCATGTAGAAGAGTTTTTCCACTCAGTCTTTTCAACAATAAATTTGGCCCAGACCTATTATGAAATACTAATTATAGATGAAGCATCCATAAAACTACTATTACAATGCTATTTAGATTATCTGAATATACTGCAACATTATTCGCATTTTGAAATGTGATTCAGACATTTTAGTGCTTTATAGATAATGTATTTCACAATTTAGATTTCTGCTTTGCATATTTAGATATTATAGTATTAGCTTCCAAAAATCAGGAATAAGTTTAAGGTTACTGGAATTAAGCTTTTGTTCAAGAGTTCCATGTTTTAACAGGAAAGTGACATTTTGATTTTCATGTGGAGTTTTTATTAAGCTACAATGTGACATGGATTTAACATACTAATTGTAAAATAATCGTGTAGAGTAAATAAAGAAGAAAAAATAATGATAGCCGAAGTAAAAATTGTCTATAGTAAGGAAACTTATCAGAAATCGTTAAATGTTATAGAATTAGGACAGCAATGTGGTGTGATGCAGTCCATTATTTAAGCTATAAATTAAAAGAAATTAATGGATTATAGCCAATAGAACAAAATGTGAAATGCAATAGTGATTTTTCAATTAGATACTAGTATATACATGTAAAGTGGGCTTTAAAAAACGAAAGAAATAGTTAATCATAAACTACAAGCCTTATGTACGACCTTGAGAGAACTGGTGTGGTGGAATGGGAGCGGAGGGGGGGAGAAAAAAAACAAAAATAGCAAGTTTACGGCCAAATTAATCTAAAATTGGGACTCCTTCATAAAGTAAATAGGTGTAAATGTAATTGTGGAATGTGTGGTTAAAACGTGAAATGCTTGTATCCTTACCATTGTCTTTAATGAATTTCATACATTTGATGAATTTGTTGTTAAAAATTCTATCATTCAATTTAACATGTGGAGCGTTGCTTTTAATATGAATACACACAAATTTTATTATATTGTCTTTAGATGCATTTCTGACTTCAGAAGGGATATGGAAAATACTACATTCAAATTTTTTCAGTACATTTAAAATAGGGAAGTCTTTTTCCTTATCCCAATGAGTTTGAGTTTCCTAAGTAACCTTATTATGCTTTGATTATCATTGTATATAGTGTACACAAGAACCCATTAATTTATTCCTCGACCCCTTAAGGGAGGCAAGGAGAAACTAGAATACGACTGTAGAGGTGCCAAGCGGCAGGGACCAGCTAAACCTGGTTTATCGACACTACGATCGATATGCGCGCGATTTACGAAGTGCGCAGAAACTTATAATCATGTTCGGTGTAATACGTATTATATATATGTATTACATGTATATTGTTGTATTGTTCATAGAAACTGGCGAATATAATTTTACGGAACCTAATAAATGTTATTGCCAGTATAAGGAGATGGAAAAGAAGGGTGTTAACTTTAAAAATTGATAAAATGTCTTTCAAGAAGAAACTTTTGCATCTGAGTTGTTTTGTATATCTTCCTAACATCAATTCATCGACCGATTGTTCAAACGCAAAATAGTTTGTGTCCATGCAAAGTTTTTATTCGAAATATATGACATTGCATCACGAATGTCTGAAAAGACTCACTGAGACGGCGTTCCACGATACCTAGCGGTCCTTTTTTCCTATAACCAGGTAATTGTGGCCCTCCGTTTTAAAAGTGCGCAGCTCTGTGTATCGCGAAAATCGATCTATGACGAGTATAGTCGTCATGTACACAGTAAGTGTCGTTTTTAAAATATTGCACGAAAAGATAGGTTTACATTATAAAATTGCCAATTTTATTACTCATATTTATTTACATATTTAACATATATTACACATTTAACGGAAAATGCAAGAATAATACATATAATGTTAAAAATTGAAATTCCTGTTGCGGAGTGGAAACTACACACAATGGGACTTTGCAAATAGAACACAAATAACGCGATTCCTTCCTGACCTTACGTTTATAACAGAGTGGATATCTATGAATTTTAGTGACCGTCAAAAATCCCGGATTGAGAAATATAAACAAATTCGTTAGGCGAACTGATACGCTGTTTCAGCCCGTGCATGCGGGGACGCATGAGTTCATCTCAAATTTTTCCTATTTTTTATTTGTTTGTTTTATTCCAGCCTGGTCTCAAAATATTCTAAACAGTTTGAAATTTCAGAATATATTTCGTTTTTCACAAACATTATAATGTAAATAGCCAATTAATTAATTTAATAGCCAAAATTAAGATCTTCGATAAACGAGCTCGTAGACAATATAAATTGTGAGATGATTAGATCACTATGCGTTATCCTTATCACTGCGTTATAAACAAAGATAAAGAAACAAAACGTAAAAATTATGAATTTGATAAAAAACAACGAAAGGATTGAGTGACTTGTAATATTAAATGAAAATCATATCTCATTAATGAGATTTTGATTCGATGTTTTTTTACCAAATCCAACAGTAATACATAACATTCTCAGGCAGACACATTTAAGCTCAGTACGGCATATAATCCCATTTTTAATATTCTTAAAATTGATTGATATTTGCCACTCACGACTATTTTCTTAATTTTTTACGACATAGCTTCTAACCACCACTTGGAGATGTCGTGGTTTACATTTTCGTGTCTATTTCTTGTCTATTCCGTGTTATGTTTCGTTTGGTTTCTCAGTGCACTTTTCCTTGCAGACTACCGGCGCTCCTTCGAGAAGACACGTCGTCTTAAGAGGAGAAATACATATAGACAATTCAAAAAATACATTTTTTTTTTCATTGCATAACATGTTAGTATAACTATCCTAGATTATAATCCCAATGTTTCAAGATAAATTTTAAAAAATTGAGGAAGTTACAGCCGCCGAGAATGACGAATCTGTTCAGTGACGTTGGCTCTGTAGAGTGCGCAGCAAATATAGACTCGCGCTTACGGCCGAATTCCTTAAATTTTAATATTATATCACCTATTTTATAATGCTTGAAGATAAGACGAAAAAATGGTTTAGAATTTGCAAAAGTAAAACGCGAGTGTATCCGCCACGTCAAGAAGTGAATCAACATTTGACTTCAAAATATAAAGAAAGCACATAAGCTCGGTGGAAAAAGTAGATTGATGGATACCTTGAATCAAAAACTGACCACTCATTACGCCTTAGCTATCCGAAAAAATGTGGAGGGACGATATGAACAACCGTATTCTGGTCATTTATTACCATTTGTGTGTTATGAAAGTAAATACACAGTATGGATATTGTCCGGAGGGCGAAGACAGCTAGTGGAAGTGGCAGAAATGTAGAGCAATTGCAGAAAATTTGTTTTTTTTTAGTTTCGTATAGAAACTACGAATATTATAAATAAGATTTTTTTTAAACGGTTTGATTTAGACAAATGCAACGGAGTGAAAAACTTACACCAATTTACAATCCGCGCGCGGACCTGCCAGAAAGACGTGGTGATATATTGGCCATTTTCTTTTATTATGCAATGAAAGAAATATATTTTATTAGTTTAAGATATGTACAACCAAAAACTAAATTTCGAAAAAATGTAATGCTAGTCCAGTTTCTTTAAAAAAATTCCTGAAAATCACATATTTTTTAGGTGTTTGTCTGTATTTCCACTCTTAACCAGCGTTCTTAACGACCTGTCGGTCTCGTGGAGGATGTCTTGAAATAACTACACCTCAATAACACAGTAACGTGGCAGATAATTCAATTTAATTAATTTTTTCTCTTGCATAAGTGCATTTAAAATTTATTTTCCTTATTTTTTTCACTCACACTCAAACGGAGCCACATAAATCATGAGTACATTTAAATTAGTAACATTATTACTGATATAATCTAACCATCTTTCCTTTCCAACAGATTTGAGAGAATACACATCGGTCCTCCTATCCTCCCACGAGACCGATAGTTCTTAAAAGACCATAGTTTATATTTTTATTCATTTGTTAATATCATTAAATTTGAGGTATGATTTTCATTTATTATTACAAGTCACTCAATCTTTTCTCTGCTCTTTATCAAATTCTTTATTTTTAAATCTTGTTTCTTTATCTTTATACGTAGCCCATAGTATGATAAGGATCACGCATATTGGTTGAAGCGTCCCACAATTTATACTGTCTACGAGCTTGTTTAACGAAGACGTTAATAAATTTAACTTATAATCATGGTGGGTGTAATATAGATTGATATATTTAGTCGCATTGTTCACAGAAACAGGCGAATATAATATTACAGAACTTTTTGTGATATAAGTTATTGACAGTATAAGAAGATAGAAAAGGAGGGTATTAGCTTTCAAAATTGAGGAAATGTCCTACAAGAAGGCCTTTTTTGCATCTGAGTTGTTTCGTATAACTATGCAACATCAAGTGCTTCGCCAATTATTCAAACACAAAATAATTTTTGTCCGTGTACAGTTTCACTCAGATGCAAACGTTTCTTCTTTGAAGAACATTTTTTCAATTTTGAAAACTAACACTCTTTTTTCATCAACTTATACTGACGATAACTTACGTTAGATTCCGTAATATTATATTTGCTTGTTTCTATGAACAATGTAACTGACTATATATATGTATTATAATGACCATGATTATAAGTTTTTGCGCAGTTTGTAAATGATGCACATATCGATTGTATTGTAGAAACGATAAATCAGGTATAAATCAGTCCAGCCGATGCTTGGCGCCTGGCATCTGCACGGTCATATTCTAGTCCCCTTCTTACTCCCTTTCAGGGGTCCAAGAACAAATTAATGATTCAATGTGTACACTGATACGGCTGTAAACAAAAGGTTGCCTTCTGCCCACTTAGAATTCCTCGGTTAAAGGGCGTCACGTGTTCACTTAGGAGGTCTTCTAATCAGTACTGTTTATGGGCTCTTACCGCCTTATTTTCTAAAAATGCTTACGCAATTATTAAACAGTGAACCAGCAAGCGTCAAACACTATTATGAAGGTGTTGCAATAAACATGACGGCAGAAGGTAGTGACTGAATGACGGTATCTCGTAAAATTGCAAAAGATGGCGGGTACTTTCAATCGGAACTTCTTCCGCGATCTATAAACTTTATTAAAAAGAAAATCGCCACTTGAGTTGGTTTGAAGACAACTTGCTTCGAGAAAAAAAAATATATACGCCATGTATTTTTATTTACTATAATGACTATGCATTTTTTAGGACTATTGAAATTAATGTAAACATGAATTTAGGGCATCTTAGATAATACTAACATGGTTAAATTATTTTGATATTTTGGCAATGAATCCTAAAATAATTTTTAATTTTGGTTGAACAAATCTATTTTTTTACATTATTAAGATTACGCTGATATAGAGATTACATTGCATATCTCTTAGAATAATAGATATTAAGTTTTAGTTTTGTTAAAGTATGATGCCAAAATAATTCATAAACGAAATACAGTTTATATATTTTCAGAATGACAAAATCTTTTTTGAATTTTGGCCACGATTTTGGGAAGATTTGACATTGCTTGACGCTTACTCTTTGACGTGGAATTTACAGTTTGTTTACTTAAAGTTATGCCCTTTTCTGTTTGGAGACCTTAACACGTAAACAAAAAGTTTTTCAACATAGGTGTATTAGTAAAGTACGTTCACATAGTACACATCTATCTACTATTGCGCCTTCTAACATCCATTTTTTTGTACATATAATTTAGATGTGTGATCTTAGCGAGCAAATACTCTAAGATAGGACATATTAATGGTACAAATAAAGCAACGAATTTGATGTTCATACAACGTTTGGACTTGGTGTAAACCCGCCCTAGGTATATTAAAATTTTAAAACATTTATAAAAAAGAAAAATAGTATCAAATTAGCTACGAAATAATATAGGGTCGGTGTAATAAAAACGAAGAAAATGCGGAAATAAGAGGAAAAGCTGAATTAACAAAGAAACAATAAATGGTAACGTATGTGTAAAGTTAATTCTTAATAAGTCCTAAGTTTTAGTGAAATAGGTGCTTGTGTGAGCCTGAGATTAAGAATAAAGCTTTGTTTTTTAGCTGTACATATTTTATGTGACACACGAGATAGTATCAATATTTTAATATGGGACCGCTCAGATCCAGATGGAAAGAAAACCCACTTTAATTCTGCAACACGGATATTTTGTCAAAGGCGCGTTAAGCTGAATTTTCCCCTAGAACTATTAAGTCATCTTTAGCATCATAAAAATATTTTTTCTTAAAACTTTAAGTCGCCTCTGGCGTGAGATTTCATTCAGTTAATATAATAAATTAGTGGGAAGCACTTTTATTTTAAAAAATGCTCTAAAATTATGTGTTTATACATAAAAGTCATGCATTATATACTTCTCAACATAATAATATTAGTATTCCTTATCAAATATTCAAACGCAATCACATTGAATTGCGCATAAAACTTATCTCTATAAACATTCCAGAGTGTTTGAAAAAATCAATTATATGCGAATGCGTAATTCAATTATTGTTAATATTATTTTATTTTTAATATTATTTTTTTTCAATTTTTAGGTATCAAAATGATTATTTCAAATCTAACTAACAAACCATTTTTCTAATGTGGGCAAAATGATAATGAGATAAAGTCAGTTATAGAATAAGTATTAAATAAGTAAATGTGGTCGTAATTATATCGTATCATTTTTTTTTTAGAAAAATCTCACTAATATGTTAAACAAAATTTTTGATAAAATATAGCATAGACGTAGGAGCAGCACTGCTGGTTGCCTTGACTGAGAAAATTCTAGGTGCGATCTTAAGGAAACTTTACTTTGTAGTGGTGGAGATAACGATGTAATCGAAGTAGAGACCAGTTATATTTTTTATTTTTAGGTTTATTTTAAATTTTCTAAAAGATTGTTATAAAGAGGATTTAGATTGCAGATGTCAAGTTTGTAAGTTTATGGAATTAGTTTCAGTTTTGATATATAACATCTCGGCGTTGAGTCGTTTAACGCATTGACGCGGGCACGGATTTTCTTGGTTTTTCCATGCGGCGGCACTTGAATTCGCGGTCCGCTTCGTGGGGCGACGCGGCGTCAAATTGCATTGTTCAACACAATTTTTGCGCGGTAATACCCACTAAATGATTTGTATAGATCTCGACGTGCGACAGAAACGAAGTTTTTGTAAGAGACTGTAAGAAACGTCTGTAAGAGACGATTATAGCGCGAAAATTATAAGTTATGTGTTTTCTATTGAATGTTTGATTATGATGTTGAAACTTTAATGTATAATGTTGCATAAATAAAATAAAATAAAATAAAATTTTGTACCACGTGTTCTTTTATAAACGAGCATGACCCACCGGTGGGTCGCGCTGGCGTTAACGTGTTGATACATTGAACGCCACGGCACTCAGATATGGGTGTCTGCTATGTTTCCACAGAAACTCTCAAACTAGCGTTCTCGGCTCGAACACCTGGGAGTGTAAGCCTATTGTTCCGTAGCAGAAGATAAGCACGTTTAGCACGAAATGTATCAGGACATGCATTCAGTTGAATATCTTTCCTCAGGAACGAAGCATCTAAGCAAGCGTGCGAAATTCGGAAATTATTTCTTCTTTTTCAAACATTTCTTCTATAGTGACGAATGGTCCAAATTTTTAATTAGAACGCGGGAAAAGCCCCAACCGGAGGTAGCCAATAATCGTATCGCGCTGCTCACACTCCAAGTCTCATTCTGGATAGCGGTAAGATAGCGATAGGCCAGGTTGCTGCTCAAAAACCCGCGTTTACAGGAGGCTAGTAGTCAACGTATTGGAATAGCGGGTCGATGATCGAGGATATCCGTATTTTTAAAATCAAAAGTTTGATTAGATTGATGATAGTTTTGAGCTATAAATGTTGTATTATTATAGAGACTACGTATAAGGTGTATTTAAATTCCCATTACAGAGGGCTTTGAGGGCTTAGAGTAAGGACCAAAACAGATATGTTTCGTACAGGACCTCATGTCCACAAATGTACAATTTTCCCGCTACAAGCCAAACACACGTCGAACTCTCCCACTTTTGCTAATTACTGTACATTATTTTTACATAGTTTTTGACGTACAATAACATCACATCGACGTATTTTCTAAAGGTATAATCAACCACGTTCAACAGCCACACATTACCAATGAGTTACAGCTGGACGCTCACAAGCACTACAGTAGGTGCAAACGTTAAATAATTTACGTTTTTCCGGGCAGCTGACAAAGTAATCTGAATGCATGCAAACAGACTTGTAGCGGACACTTGACATCGGGCGATGATCCAATGACTTACGTATACCCTGGCTATTGGTGTCGAAAATATGGGAGAGTTTAATGCGTGTGTGGTAGTGTATTGCTTGTAGCGGAGAAACGATACGTTTCCGAACATGAGTTTCTATGCAAAACGTAATCGTCTTAGCCCCCAGATTGACAGCGACACCGAGGGCCTGTGTCGTATTACCATACAGCCTCATGGAAAATGTCTATACGCACGCGCGCATACACCAGGAATCAATAATTTGTTCCCCGACTCCTCAAGGGGAGAAAGGAGAACTTGGAATACGATCGTGGCGGTGTTAAGCGGCAGGGACTAATTGGTCCAGATTTATAGATTCTGTGATCGACACACGCACTATTTACAAACTTTGCGGAAATGTATAGTTATGGTTGCTAATACTCATTGACATATTTAATTGCACTATTCATAAAACTTTCGAAACACCACATTCTAGAACCTAATTTCACTTATTGCTAGTCCAAGAAGATGAGAAAAGAATGCATTATCTTTTAAAATTGAAGAAAATATCCTTTAACACGTTTATCGCCACGCCGGTCCCTAGGGACCGGCGCTATACTTTACGTTCAGGCAGTAGGATCGGGAATAGATTTTTCGTTCTTCTATCGCGGCGCGTGTGTCGGTCCTTGTATACTATGTGAGACTGAACATTTAAATTATGCGATATCGGTTTTTGTTTGGTCAATGCTTCAAGGAAAAGAATATAATATTTAAAAACATTAATGTAATTTATTAAAACAAGATAAGCAAAGGTGATACATTGTGTGTAAAAGTGTACATTGGTTATAAAAGGTTATTACTTTTGGCGTTACATTTTTAACTATCTTTGCTCTTAATATTCGTGCATTCTGATTATAGCATTTGGTGCAGTATCTTCTAATTTTGTACGCACTATCTTCCTTTTTTTCCAAATTTTTTATACTCTGGCTCGCCTATCGGCGAGCGGCTCGGCAAAGCCTCGTCCCACCTGACGACTAACTGTGGCTTGAACGGAACGGCACAGAAATTCGGCGTGGCGCTTAACGTGTTAAGAAGGAATTTTCGTATTAGATTACGTATAACGATTTCATATTATTAATTGATTGTAAGGATTAAATCAGGTAGTTACGTGACTCGGGTGATGGATTCATCGCTTCTTTTCACAGCTGTAAAATGATTCTTTTTAAAGTTATGGCACCGTTTTTGTCAGAACCACAATTTATTTTACGTAGGAACAATTGGTCAAGCAATTAAAGGTACGAAATAGTTATACATAATAATTCTGACGCAGAAGTTTCTTTTTTTCCCCGTTTTCTTGGACTGGCAATAAGTTATATCAGCTTCTATATATAATGCTGTATGCGCCCGTTTCTATGAATAATACAATTAAATATGACAATATGTATTATAAAAACCACAATTATATATTTCTGCGCAATTTGTAAATAGCACGCTTGTCAATTATTGATTCCTTACGTACATACAGGTATACACGCATGCAGGGTCGCTAAGATTGAAATCAACTACATTGATTTCACGGTCTTTGCCTTCGCTAACAACACTATTGAGTTTGTTGGCTGAAATGAAAGCAGACTTGGAATTGTGTTTTTTTTAAAGATATTGATATTATTAAGAATTTTTTTAAACACCATTTAAAGATCTTTTCTTTCTGAAATGGAGCCAATAAAAGAGATAGGAACAAATCTAAAATTGTTATCAAGTTTGTAATTATTGTTGATAGTAGGATAGTTGAATCTTCTAAAACGTATTTTTAATGGTTAAGTTACCAATGTGATTAGAGTAATTATTATTTAATTTCATGTGTCTGCAAAACTCAACATTTTTTTTAATCCTCAATATTGTGGTGAGATGAGAATTCATATCTCCCTGAGACCAATTGTTTGTGAAACCAGTTGAAGTGTATTGCATCATTATTTGTGCAAATTATTGTAGTTTCTAAAAAGTTAACAAGAAGAATCATATTCAGGATAAAAGTGTTTCTATGCAAAGCATTTAACATTCACACGACAATTAGATAGATTCTTGAAGTACAGGAACGATTTTATACTATTCGAAATAAGACAAAAATTGTTTAAATTGGAATGGAACTTTCAAACAGTCTACGAAAGTTAATAAAGAAAAAGGATGTATGCATTATTGAAGACTGGTTCAACGAGAAAAAAAAATCAAGAAAAAAAAACCAATGCGCTTTGATGGAAATTTCACCAAGTAATTATTACACTAGCTATTAATTAAATGGTTAAATATATCACGTACCGTACCGTACGAATAAAAATTATTATTTTTGAAACAAAAATTGATTTGCCATCAGTAACAACAAATTTATATCGCGAGCATGTGAAATTATACAACTTAATTTTTCATTAAAAAATGTTTCTTAGCTTCAATTATTTTCGGCACTGACTCCTAAGATTATTTGGCTTATGACCTGCTATTTTTTAGGTGGATATCGAACCACTACTACTGCAGCACATATATATTACATAGAAAAAATCAGAGGAAGAGTTACGGTGATGTGCTGGATAGAGGCTTGGACTTCCACGCGGGAGACCCGACTTCGAATTCCGCCCCTCACTGATGGTTTTTCCATGTGATATATATACTGTAGCTTTGGTGGTTTGGGACTCACCTTAAACAGTAGGTCTCAAGCAAAATGACCTCGGCGGAGTCGGAGTATCGAAAATAAACTAAGAAAAAAAAAACTCAAAGGTAATGGGCGGAATTCAAACTCAGATCTCTCCTGCGTGGAATGTCCGATTCATTTCCACCGAGATTCAAGAAAATTTTTGTTGCACGATTTTTTGTTTAATACATTGTTAATAACCGTGCATTGCTTATGCCCAACCATTACTAAAAACGTTAACGCTTACATTCATATCTGTATAGTTGGCTTATTAGCAGCCTAATTGTAAGATAATGCGTTATGTAACAGAATCGTTCAGTATGTTAAAAAATCCTGAATTACGATTTCTAGATACCCATATTCATTTCGTCGGTAATTTGCTATCCTGTAATGCATATAAACATTGTCGTAGATCTATGGATAAGCTTAAATGTTAGTCCAAAGTAACGCGGACCGAAAATATTACAGGGGAAGCGACCGAGCCAGTTCTTTTCGTATAATGGATAGCTCATTATTATGTGCCTGTGAGGGTTACTCAGATCAAGGCTGACAATTTGAGTCCTGCCTGTTGGAAAAGTTAACATGCTTAACAGGTAGAACTTACCTTCGTCCTACATACTTACCACATTTCAAACGGCAGCTTACGGTTTTATTGATAAAAAAGTTGTTGTGTAGCTTGTCGACAAATTACAGCGCGTACATTAAGGATTTTTGATTGTTGAATTTCAAATTGTTAACTTTGCAAATGCAATGAAACAGTAACTTGTGGCCAAACGCCTGTACATATAAGAAGAAGATCCTCTTGTCGTATATCGAAAAGTCCATTACATGAGACGTGTTGTTACCCCAAGCATAGCTACATTTCTTTCCCAAGTAATTATACATGTATTCTACGTAGTAAGGCGAACTCGTCACTAAGAATCTTATCAATAAATATGAATGTTATAATAGAGTAATCGACATTTTACTCAAGTGTTTTCTAAAGATAACGAAGTGAAAAGCACAAACAGGCTAAAATTAAACTGTACCGTAAAATATAAAGATTTGCGACAAGTATTGTTATTTAACCCTCTGTTTATTCTGTCCATCACATCTGATATTTACACGCTTGACAGAAATGCGACTTAAAATGTGGGGACGAGGAAAAGATTAAATGACTATCTTCTTCTTCTTTTCTTCTTATATTTTCCGTCTTTTATCAAAAAATTTTAGAAGTTTCTTGCACAATTTTGTGGTTTATGTCCATTTTCAGTTAATAGTAGGTGAAAGCACGTAACTTATTTGTAAACATTTTTTCATTAAAATAATTCAACAGAAAAGAAGCTAGTGTCATTAAATGATGAAGAGTTACGTTGTATAACTTTCAGAATGCGGATTAATTTACGGATCTATGATTTAAACTGATGCGGATCTATAGTTTTCAAGAAACAAGCTGTCGGTTATTTTTCTTTCTAATATCGTGCATTACTGTATGTTAAATTGATTTCTAAGTGAGAAGAACTTTACAGAATATTAGCCCCTTGCTTTTACGATTTATTTGTGGCGGGTCTCTCTATATATTGGATTGACTAAAAAGTAATTGCATTTTTTTCTGTATAAATAAAAAACAAATTTTCAAGTAAGACAAATATTTTATAAAACGGTACATTGACTGATTATCTATTGCTACTTTCCGGGAAAGTTTATAAAATATGGAGCAATTATTACTTTACGTATCTCTTGTATATCATTAATATTTCAAAACACTGCCACATGAAAAACATGGAAAGAGAATACGAATATCTTTCATTAAGTCTAACAATATATAAATATTATTAATGTTAAAATTAAAAAATACTACTCCTATTTTATTTTTTGTTATTATTTGTAAATAAAATTGGATTAATATCAAATATATTTTAAGTTATATTTGGTTTTTCAAAATTGAAGTTAAACGATTTTTACAATTGACTAATTTTGAAAGTGGTGTAAGTCCATTTGTAGCCCGTAAATATACATTACTTTAGTTAAATGTGCCTAAAAGAAATTACATGTCGACATTAAGTCGACTAGAAAGGAGAGGGTCTTCGCGAAATCAGTAGAAGGTTTGCTCTGCGAAAAAGAAAGAGCAGTTCTATGCTTTTAACTTTACGATATACTAAGTGTGAATAGATTTAAGGCAGGTCATTGTCAAAAAGGGAAAGAGGATTGCTTTTTGGTAGGGGTAAAGAATTGGAGTACTTAGAGACTACAAGCGCACATTATTGAGTCTCTCGACACACTAGGCATCAAATAAACGTCTATATATTTCTCTTTAGTTATCACAAACGTCATTAGTTATCCACAATTAAGATATTAATACTAGTGTTAAATATACACGTTAATGAACGTGATGGATATACTATAAAGGAAATACACCTGGATGACAGTAATTGTGAACATTTATTTTGATGCAACCAATTTTGTCAGTATCATACGAGCTGGGAAAATACTGCTGGTATTGCAATGCGCTGCGCTTTTGTATTATTTTTTGGAGTGATTGCATTGTAACAAAAAAGCGTGAGTTATTGTTATCCAAGACTTTGATACGCCTGCGATGTCTTCCCTTTTCATCGCGCTCTCTGTCTGTCCCTTTCCCTCCTACCTAGCTTCTTTTCATGCACGCTTCCGCTACTCTCTCTGCACACTTTTTACCCCTACATTTTTTCTTTTCTCTTCGCTTTGCTTACTTTGCATACTGCTGACCTCGCTTCGCTGTAAGTCCTTTTGGTGCTTATATCAGTAAATTGTCAATAAAATGAAGTTTTATTACAAACTATCTCGAACACCCCAAATATCTTTTCGTACATACTTAGAGGTGCGCGCACTCTTCTTTGGAAACCATCAATCCAGGGTTCTCAGTCTTCATTATTATTCAAAATCCTCAGTACCCTTCCCCTCATCGTTTTCCACTATTCAGTCTCCCAGACTTCTTCCATTACACGCCTCATACATACTCCATGTTTCTTCCTTTTGCTTGCCTTAACAATACCATCCTTCCCTCATTTTACTGCCCAGTCTGATATGCGCCACCGTACCCATATTTGCTTGTTTGCCTTTTCACTACATACGTACCTTGGTGCCGTAAAATCTCCGTAAGTTTACCCAAAAACATCTTTGTAAATGGCATTTTCGCTGCTTCTACGCATATGCTATCTAAATCTAACCCTGCTAAATGCGCGATACGATGCAGAATGCCGTTCCAGACGGGACTTCTTTCGAAAGAGTTTATGGCTTGACAGTGCCTAATACGAAAATATAAGGATATATTAATGCGGTCTACCGAAGCAGCCTAATCGCACATTATTATCCTTTAATTCTCCATATGGCCTCTTGGGCTGAAGTTCAGTCGATCAAATCGAGTTTATAGCGTGGGAACAATAATTTTTGCCACTAATGCATGGCGCAATAATTAATGGTTGATTAGTAATAATTAACATTTGAAAATAGACATTATGGAATTAGAAAATTAAGGTTGTGAGTCAACCGTAATGAGTTAAAAACGTAGAAAAAAATTGGGCAATGTTGTAACTGGACCGGAACTCGAACCTGGGGCCTTTCGTTTTCCGAAGGACTGCTCGAGTTACGCGATGCTTTCTGCATCAGATTGAAATAGCATTTTTACGTTCAATTTCCACCTTCACAGAGATTCACATTTTTATTTTTCCCTCCGTAATTATCTGTTAGCAGGTGGTATTCTGCAATCCTATCCTGTATAATAGGGGCTATACACTCATGCCTACTCGGCAGAATAACATTCACTTTTTTTCTTTGTGTTTTCCTCCGCAATTATGAAATTCTCGTTATATTATATGATAGCGCAATTCCATGCTGTACAATGAGAAAAGTCGCATTAGGTGAAATAGTATACAATATCAATTTTTGCAGAGAATCATTTTTCAACCTATTATAATTTTTATAATTTATTGTTCATTAACGTTCGTTTAATTATTGTTCACTTACTGAAATTTATGAACAGTACCCGTGCAAATTAGATGAAATAACAACAAGTTTTTACCTTTACAAGGATTCATATTTCCATTTTTTTTTTTTCAATTCATTTTTCGGCACCGACTGCTAAGGTTATTCGGTCATTTCCATTTCCATTTTTTCCATGATAATTATTCATTACGGACGGTAGCAGATGGTGCTCAACAATCATATCCTCTATAATAACGCAATACGTATACGTATTAGGTAAAATAGCCTTCAATTTATATTTTTGCAGAGATTCACTCTTTATCATATTTTTATTTGATGTTGTTTTAGAAAGTGGACACGCAGAATATTTATACATAGAAAAATTATATAATATATTCTCGGACAGTTTAATCGTTGACATTAAATTGTATTTAAATTGAAGTTTGTATTCATGCGATAAATTAATGTATTAAGCGCCATGTCAATCACCGGTGACTGACACTGAACTTTCCGTTCAGGCCATGTCAGTCACCGGTAATTGACAACGCACTTTTAAGCAGCGCGCTTGTCCTGACGGGAATTTCCTTATAAATTCACGCGGCACTCAACGCGTTAAAAACATAAATGTAATTTATTCAAACAAGGTAAACAAAGGTGCGGTTTGCTTTAGTAAATTTTTAGCTTTAGTACAAGTACATCGATTACAGAAAGTTCTAACTTTTCGCGGTAAAGTTTTTGCCATTTTTAAATTTAACATTCGTGAATTTGTGTTATAACATTAGGATTATAAACGAACTTAGGATACGAATCCAATGCAGTATTTATTGCTATTGGAAAAAGTCAGCTGATCCATCTGTTTAGATTCTAACACACCTATCGGCAAGCAGACGGAGTGGCTCGCTTGACGGCTAACTGTGGCCTGAACGGAAGCGTACTTAAAACCGGCGTGGTGCTTAACGCGTTAAACACAAATTTTGTCAACAACAAGTATTCGGCGGTGTGCCAGATGTATATTAACACAAGGTTCATTCTTTATAATAGACTGCTCCTATATAAAATAATCAGTGAAAAATTATACGGCCTTCTCGGTTACACCGATACGCAGTCGAGTGCGCCTCAGTCCTTCCGGAGGTGACTTTAGGTCAAGATGAATCAGAACTCTCCGATTATAAAAGAAATTAAATGCTGGTTGCTTCCAGATATTTGCACCCTTTCCGATACGCAGCCGAGTGCGCCTTAAGTAGTTTACAAATATCGTGATGTCCACTGCTGGATGGAGAAAAACTCGATTAAGAATATTTACACAACATGATTGAATATTACTGGTTAAAACTTAAGCGCAAGGAGATGGAGACTGTCGTGAGCGTTACTGTAGCGTCTAACCGTAATGAAAACTTGAATAGTAGTGATGGCCGTGCCCAAAAGTACCGATATATATGTTGTCGAAATTCTACGCCTCCTTAGCCTAAAAATTCCAAGGGTATGAGGAGATCCTGCACGTGCGCCTGTGGCATGTGTGTTAGGTTTTTGTTTATCTGAGGGTTTTAAAGTTCTAGGCGTCGATAATGAATAGATGCCCTTGAGGACTTTAGGAGCCTCTCGTCGTCTTCTGCTATCAGATGCAATGTTATGGGTCTAGACTTTTGGGCATTTGGTTCCTCTAATTTTCTATTTATTGGAGTTTCTAAAGACCTTTAAGTTTTTCCCTTTCACTATCGCTGGCCTAACGTTTGGGCAACTAGCATGCACATGTTAGATTTCGCCTTGGTTTGTTTCTCGATTTCCCTTTTCCATAAGCGTAGGGCAGATTTACGTGACAAAGATATGTTTGAAAATATTTAATAACATTAGTAGTAAGTAGGGAAAAAATGATATTTTTAAAGAATGGTTAAGCGATAACTTAAATGACGACTCAAAGCGTCATCCGCACCCAAGTGAAAATCTTAAATGACGACATTAGGCGTCATCCGACGCGAATGTGTCAATAAGGTGAATGCATAAAAATAGAAAGCAAGAAAAATGTATTATATTTACAATTTGAATACATAACTTAATACAATAACAAGAATATTTAAATCTATGAATAAGGACTTTGGATTTTAAAAATATCTACTTGAAACAAAAAAAACATGCAATAATTTAAATTGAAGGTGACTCTGGGACTTCTGAGCTTGTATATGATTTTACAATTACATTTTACTATAATATATTTTATTATATTACTAATATATAGTTACATTGTCATGGATCTGCTTTAATCGTAATAGTGCCGTTCTTAACACTCCTCTCGTTCTTAACAGGGTAATGTCTTCGAGCCGTTCGACGCGCAATCGAGACACTCTGGCGAATGAATATATTGTATATCTAATTAGTTACAATATATTTATCCCATGATCGTCTTGCACTAACCGTTATGATTATGAGGAGAAAAATATAAATAATGAATATGTACGAAAGTAGATGTTGAATGTAGAAAAATTGTTCCACTTATTGCGCATTGCCTCATTGCACAGAGTAGAATTGCGCTACTAAATAATGTAAGAAAAATTGCATAATTACGGGGGAACAAGTAAAGAAAAAAGATTAATCTATGCAGATAGAAATTTAATGTTACTCCGCTTAAGAGGTATGAGTACAGTAACAGGTCATGGTTTCCTCGGTAACCAGGAAACCATGTCGAATTCGGTTTTCTTTTTCAATGCAGGTTTGAGCCTCCGAGCGTCGGAAAGCGGCAACTAATACCGGGATTGGTCAAGAAAAACGTGAGAAATAGAATTATCGTTCATAAATCTGGATTTATGCAGTACGTAAACTGTACAGTGTGCCGTAGTGGTACGTTCGGCAACTTGTTGGATTTGTCGTGCGAACAGGGCGCGGTAAACTGCGATATATCTGAACACACCTTAGTCTTATTATATGCAATACTGTGAACTGACATAATGCGTTTTATTACGTCTGGCAACGCGTCGAACTCGCCGTGGAAGCACAGTGCGGTAAACGGCGATTTAGTTGAACAATTCTTAGAATAACGCAGGGAATAGTATCTAACAATTATATGCAATATTGTGAGCTAATAAAATACGTTGAATTTTTACTTTCCCCGGATTAAGCCGTTAGAGGCTACCTGCCCAAATGGGACCCTTTGTTTAACAGGAATTGAACGTGTATTAGATTTATCTAAATTGACGCGGTTGCTATGCGGTTTCTACTCTCTCTATCTGCCCGATTTCACGACGAGTGAGGATCGATCCCTTTCGTGTGCGCTCTGGTTTCGATGAAGTCAGAAATGTTAGGAGGCAGGAGTGACGCTTCAGTCGCTCGAGAATGTCTACGATGCTTCCCAAGGATACGAGAGCTTTAAGAATTTTTTGGCATCTGGGAACCGATCTGGCCTTGGCACTATCCGCTCGTTATCACGGCCCTTACTGACTAACTGGAATTCCGCATCTGTCCGGCCGTTTGTATGGAGGGAAGAGAGTCAGGCCCAGGTTCAGTCTCCTGGTGAATACACGGAAAACGTACACGGATTCGGCAATCTTTTGGCCCCGCGGCTCCCGGCGAACGCACCAGGGATTAATACGCGAATGCCTGTATAGAGCGGGAAAATGCTTCGCTGCAATAGTTGCTGACGATGGTTGTTCTGTCATACACTGGCTCGAATGACCCTGAACAATGTTCTATCAACTCGGTTCAAAAGACAAAGACAATGTTCTTCTATTCGGCAGTAAGACGGAACAGCGCGACGCGTACTCTATTCGCGATTTGGGTTGTAAGGCCGATCGTACCTTCGTGGTGAGAATAGGACACACTTGCGCGGCTCTACCGTTAAGGATCTTCTTGGGGAAGAGGTATTTACACTCTACAGTTTTAAGTAACTTAATGAACAATGATGTGTGTAGTTGTATCGTTGCAAGAAAATAGTGTGTGTGTCTGTATCTAACTGTCTTGTTCCTTGACTCCGATGAGTTTTGTGCGTTAAATGCGTATATCTATCGGTACGGTGTGTAGCTCTCGGTTGAGAGTGTAAGTCTAAAGATGGTATATCCTACTCTGTTTGTGGTGTGTAACTTTCTGTTGAGAGTGTGCCTCTGATGAGGACGTGTAATTGTGGCGAGAGTCGTTGTTACTCTGCTCCAAAAGACTATTTTTCATCATAAAGACAACTCGGTATGGTCTCGAACGGAAGTGGGAAACTGCTGATTGGTCATTACCAATCGATGCCGATTGGCCAATTAGTATGAAGGTGGAGATGGCCCTACCGCGAGAAATGCCACACGGTTTTTACTGATCTGAGTGGGTCCTGGTCATAAAATGGTTTATACTATTCGTATATGCAGGCTTAACACGTCGAATACCACGTAAGTCACCGGTGACTGACACTGACTTTTCCGTTCAGGCCGCGTCACTCACCGGTGACGGACAGTGTAAAATATTGTAACACGATACCAGCGCGCGTGGCCTGACCAATATTTCCTTCTAAAATCGCATTGCACTCAACGTGTTAAGAAATCCTCATCAAAAAAAGGACTTCGCTGCAAATTAAGCTTGCTTGTTTGTACCTTGACCACTTTCCGAAGGTAAAGCCACATCAATATCTGACTTTTGTCAATGTTGCGCGTATATCTAGAAATTTCTTGTAAACGCCCCATGTCCATCAATTGCTCAAAACCGTTTGGAAGCGTTGTAAGGACTTCCAAACAAAAAGTAAGTCATGCTGGATGCACGTGTATAATTCCGCCTATGTTACAGCGCGGAGCTAAGTTGGTTGATCGGCAATAAGTAATCCGCAAAAAGAAAACGGCAAAGAACCGTAGTGAGCTGAGTTCGCCTAGAGACGCGGTATAGGTCTCGAAGCGTTGTCAAGTCAGAGTAAACCTCGACGACTCCTCGCTTGTTTCGCTAAGCAATTCTCCGCTCTGACATTCATCGAAAGTTACGTTAATTTAACATGTATCATTAAAATGCTCGCGTTTCGTATGCGCTGCGTTCATAATTGGAAAATGTTTTATTCTTTAATATGCCCGTAATTCTAACCGCGGTTCAAGACTTTAATTTCGCTCAAACGACAAGCTCTATGTATTAAAGGGCTATACGCTCGTTACCCGTACAAATGATGTTAGCACCTTTGCTATCAGACCGGGAGTGAATCTCCCGCACGCTGCATCGATCTCCTTCGATCGGGAGATTCGAGTGGGGTCAACGCATGCGCATGAAAGTCGTACGGGTGGGCTGTCGCTTCCTGCCCATCAGGCCGTTCGCGGGTATGGGACGGTATGTACGGTCATAGTATATAGGCTTTATTTTAAAAGAGAGAATCGCAGAGCACCATGTGTTAGGGAATAATTACGGAGAGGAAAATAAAAATGTGAATCTCCGTGAAGGTAGAAATTGAAAGTAAAAATGCTATTCCACCGGATATAGAAAATATCGCGCAATTTAACTCGTTTTCATCTATGAGCCGGCAGTGAAGAGTGATAAAGGGTGGGTGTAGAGAGGTGTAGGAGTTGAAAAGATGTGTAAGAATCGAAAGGTCACGGTGGTACAAATAATATAAGAAAAATAGCACCGTGGGAGTACCGGGATATTGGGAAGAGAAAGGGGGTGATGATTGAAGAATAAGCGTGGCGGGGTTTAAGCTGGGAAGTGACATGAGGAAAGGTTGGTATTGGCTGGAGCAGAAGGTTAAGAGATGCAGAGCGTGCGGGAGAGAGGAAGAGATATACGAGTAAGCAGTTGAAGGATGTATGGTGAAGTGTGAACAGGAAAGGGGGCGGAGTTGAGGGGCTGAAGGGGCAAGCGTAAATGTAAGGGAACGCATCCTAAGGATACTTGAGGATAGCGCAACGAGAGAGAGAGAGAGAGAACAAGGATGAGGGTGCAGTTGGAGAAGAGCGGCAGAGAGAGGGACAGAGAGCAGTACATAGAGGGCAATGGGAGGGAGACAATGAGTGATGGCAGATAGGGAACGTATTGAGACGGACGGATAGGATCACGGAGAATGAACGAGAGTATAAAAAGTGTGAAAGGATGTGTGTGAGTGAGGGGGGGGGGGTAGATCTGTGAGAGGATGAGAGGATTCAGATTAGGACCAAACGCCGATATAAGGATGTCGGAACGGAATCCCTAAAATACACAGATTGGAGGGGATGAAACCGAAAACCGCTTTGAACCACGTTTAGCGGTGTGATTAGTTTTCATATATGATATAGAGAAGATGTTGTCACCTAAACTCTTGAAAGGAGGAAAAGAAATTATGCAGAACAGAGTTGTACTAACGGTTAATCTCTAAAGATTGTCGACTAACCGAGAATCTCTATTAAGATTGGCATTGTACACCGCCTATTGCACATGCATATTGTATTATTATGGAGGATAGAGTAGAGTTTCGTTATTTTCCTGCGTTACTCCCTCTTCTCGTCCTGTCCTTGCATCCTCTTCGCTAACACGGATTAGAAACGCAGATCTCTGTCGTGCTTTTGGAGATAAATATAATCTAGCCATGCCAACCAATGCATTGTTTAGGTAAAGCTCGATTTTACAATGGATCGTCATCGATACAATGACGTAATAAATAGTGTGACGTTATTCGAATGAAGTGTTGCAGTCTAACAGTTATTGTTCGACAAATTAACGTAACGTTAACCGGAAGAACTATTTATTGTATCAATCAGGGAACAGAGCAAAACACGTCCGACCGCTGCCGCGCTTTCGAGATACTCTCTTATTATAAATAACGTTCTACTATTCTTTGGTCTTCAGGGTGTTCTTAGGGGTGAACCCTCCCTATAGCAGGACCAGGGTCGCAACAATAGCTATGCTAGTTGATATTGAGATCGTACGGAATATAGAATCCCTTCGAATAGTAACAGTCTGATTGTTTCTATAACGCTCGGTTTTATCAATACAATAACGTATTATATAGAACGATGTCATTCGAATCAAGTGATACAGTATGTTGGTTATTATCGCTACGTATATCAATATTGAGACTGCGTAATATCAGATTCCTCCTGTAGACGTAGAAACAACGAAAAGGAAATCGTGCAGCTGCACAACGACACTTGCAGAATCCTGTTCGACTTCCTATTATAATAAATAAATAAATATAAATATTGTTTTTTTTTTCGAGAGAGAGAGACAATAATGTGTACAGATTTTTTTCCCTTCCCATTATACTTATTACTTATTTCCTATCCCCAGAAAAACTTTTTTTCACATCGGACGATAAAGGAAGCGTGTCATCGTAGGATTGAGTGATGTATCACCAATTACAGTGGGGCCCCGACTTTTGCACACAATTGGTTCCTGAAAATGTGTGCGAATGTTGAATCTTCGAAAGCAAGGGGATGTAAAAAAATATGCACCAAAAGCCGTGTTTTAAAGTATTTATCGATACGTATACATAATATAGTTAAGGAGGCGTGTTTAAGTGTTTCTGGATGTTTTCCTTATAAACTTGTCAAGTGTTAGTTGAATACCCCCTATTCTTCTCTTGATAAAGATTTGTATAACATCCCGTGTCTTTTTCGATTGCTTTACGTACTTCAGATATACGTTCTTTATTAGTATTGCATTCTTTCATGATAGTCAAAAATTTGTCAAGATGCATTATTGAACATATCGTAGATCTGTTTACATCGTACAATCGTCCGATTGAAGCAAAAGATTCACCGTTTTCAGAACGTTTAATTATTTCCATCTTTGTCTCGATCCTATCAAGTTTATGAGTCCTTAATTTCTTTTC
Organism: Ampulex compressa; assembly: GCA_038496175.1. NCBI lineage: Eukaryota > Metazoa > Arthropoda > Insecta > Hymenoptera > Ampulicidae > Ampulex > Ampulex compressa. The sequence goes on along the minus strand of JBCFXI010001330.1, from coordinate 851 downwards.
GCTCGTGTCAACACTGCAATTTCTTCGTTTCTTACTCACGTTTATCAATTTATAAGAGCGAATTATTTAAGCATAAACAAATACACCAGCAAAGCACATAATACGTGAACGCACGCCCTAATGCAAGAGTGAAACTGTTTTGACTTCTTGATCGGAACGACATTGTAATCTGATGGCTAAAGTCTGATGCCCTCTTAGAGGGGACATCCGATCGCAAAGGCTTAAAAAGTTGCATTTTTAAAAATGTGCGAAGTAGAATGTGCGAGAATCAGGGGCCGCCAGTATTATTATTATTGTCACTCGTAAACTCCAAATCTGGGAATTCTTGCTCGGGAATTTTTAACGATACATTAATTAGATGCGGTCTGTACCAAACAGCCTATTTGCACACGTATAATTTTAATTTTCCATCTGCTTTTATTGGAGTAGTTGCGTGGAAAAAATCTTTTTTAGCTACTTAATGCGTGGCTCGAGATTTGAAGGATAAATGTTAATAATTAAAATTCATTAATTTCATATACACTTCACTTTCAATTTTAATTATTAACATTTATCCTCTAATTTTTGAGCCACGCATTAAGTAGCCAAAAATGATTGCTTCCACACGACAAATACTCTAATAAGACCAGATGGAGAATTAAAATTATACTTGTGCGGATAGGCTGCTCGGTAAAGACCACATCTAATGTATACATTATTATTATTACTGACCAACAAAAGGAGAAAAGAAAATTATGCAATTATAGCGCGATGTTCAGTAGATCCTGATCGATCGACTTCCTTTTATAATAAATAAATAAATAAATAAACGTTAAAAAATTATTTGTTTTTTTTTTCAACGAACAAATATA